>DWQW01005545.1:0-17636 GCA_018249695.1 Heliconius erato demophoon
AAAAAAAAAAAAAAAAAATTAAAAAAAAAAAAAAAAAAAAAAAAAGCAGAGAAAAAAAAAAAAGGGGGGGAAAAAAAAAAAAAAAAAAAAAAAAAAAAAAAAAAAAAAAAAAAAAAAAAAAAAAAAAAAAAAAATAGTACTAGTACTCACTGATGGGTCGTGTGAAGAATATTTAATGTTTAAACCAGCTATGACTAAAAACTTAAGTAATACCTAAATTTTGTTAGTGAATTTTTCTCGGATTTTATTCTTTTGAATCTTCTTGCTATATCACTTCCATGGCATTTAGTTTCAGTGTAATAGAAACGCTATAAATAATATTACTGTTTTTAGCATATAGAACAGTACAAAAATAAGCTACTTCAACTTAAATTTTATATTTAGAATTAATAAAATATATCTAAAATTTAACGATTTCTATTAATATTCTTTAGTTGCTTTTAATTAATTTTTTCATTATTCTTTATGTTTTACATCTCTCTTTATCCCTAGCGGGGTAGTCAAAGAGAACGGAGCGCCAACAGCCCTACTCTCTGTATGTTTTACTTCTTCTTTACTTCTTCTATCTATTTACAAATGCCATGTTTTTTCGTGACCTCTGTATATATCTTTTCTCCCAAGCGAGGGTTTGGGTTTTCTAAGACCCGATATTATGGTTAGGTTTATCCGCTCTTTACCCAGACGCAGCTGACTTCGATGCATGTCCATTCTTGACATCGGAGATTCCACCAATACCGATGCTTCCCCTTTTTTGAACAATGTATTTTAAATCTCAGTTACTATCTAGTTTTTATAGGTAAATTACGTTTCACTGGTCTTAATAATTGGATTTACTTTCTTATTAGACTTAAATATAGTTTTAATGGAAGCTTTTCTCTTAAAATGCTCGTAAAATGTTGAATTCTGTCTGTTTCAAAAGTTGTTTTACATATGATAGAAGTCCCGGTTGTCTTTCTAGTGAGGGTCTTCTGATAACGCTGGAGGGGAGTAGGCATCTTGCTCTGATGAAAGGCTTTCTTCACCTATCAAAACTCGTGCCCTAGGTGTACAGCGGCGCAGAGTTGGTGGGCTCTTTGAAATAAAGATTTTCCAATGGTAGAAAAACGTGGGTAAGATTCACTATTGAAGTATGTGAGTATGGTTTCTTTGTTATCTAACTTAAGATCTTTCAGCACACAGACAAAATGGTAAGAGTCCTTGACATGTTAAGCCAGTTTATATCTCGGCGTACTGATTTGGCTATCTATTGTAGATACAGTCAGTTTAGTGTTATTGTGTATTTTCGGCAACCCATACAATTTAGGACATTTTACACAGCTAGTTACGAGGGATTTAATGTTACATATCTTACGTTTCTTTCATGATTCTTCTGCAACACCTATGTTTCGCTGCCGTATATTAGCGTTGGTCGTCAGCATTGCACAGTGTACTCAAACGTGCAACTATTCTATTATTTCACGATCTCATAAATTGATCTAAGGCACCGTTCATTCTGTTACCGGCAGTGCGCCTCATACGCCTGTGCGCCTTTTATTAATTTCTTTGAAATGCAAGAACAGGCTCTGGTCCTTCTTTAAGAGAGGACTTTCTTTTGGAAAGGAAATTTATCCTCGCATGTCACTTTGTGTCGCTTCCTGCTGCCAAGTTGACATGGCGCAACCTTATTCAATACGTGAGACCTTGAGTGCCTTTTCTTTCTCGCACACAGGCTGAGTGATCTTTATAAGAGGACTTTACACAAAAGAAGCGATTAAAGTATTGTACCGAGGTAGTCTCCCAAAATGTCTTAAACCCCTGTCAAACATCTAAAATGTATCGCAAATTAGTAAATGACCTTAGGAATTACTAAAATTTCGTTAGAAATGTTGCTCGTTAACTTTCTATTTATTTCTTTCTTAGAACTTTCACGCTTCATCTTTTTCAGTACTTTCCTTTGGTGCCTTTGTAGCTTATCCTTTTTCTTTTTTAAAAAGATTTATCTGAGGCCTTATGATCCTAACGAGGTTCCTTTTTTTTCTCTATCAGTGTCTTTCACTTTATCATCCCATCATTTATCGTGCTTTTTACTAAAACCTCGTTTTCATTTATCGCATATATAATGGCAGAGTATACTTCAACATATCCGTATTCTGTTTCAAAGATGTCTAATATTTTGGAAGTACTCATTCCTCTTTGATCATTGGATCTTAAAACTTCCAGCTTCCTATGCGATAATTCGACTCCAAGTTTGGCCGTCTCGTACCTCAAAATGAAACAGACTCCTTATTCTAGCAACGACTACATATTGGTCTGTCCCCAGGATAGCATCTAAACACTCGTGTGTCCACAACTTAATCTTAAATATACTGATCCGGTAGGAATAAGTCAATCATACTTTTCACGTGAGAATATAGTAGAACGTGCGAATGGATTGGTGATAAAGAAATAGCAAAAAATAGTAAAGAAGAAAAAGTGAGTGGTAACAAAGGTAGGAGGAGATCTCGGTTGACCTTCGAAAAAAACTGCATTAAAGATCCTGAAGGAGGAAAATCACGTAAAAAGCATGAGGACGCCCCAGAAGGCATGTATGAAAAAGTTGATGATAGTGGACGAGGTAAAGAGGTATATAGAGACCGTAGCGTTTGGCGTTCCGTTCTCTCTGACTTGCCCACTAGTAATACAGCGTGAAGCTAAATAAGTAAGTATTTAATTTCAATTCCGTTGTAAAGAATTATTATTTTCCTTCAGTTGCTTATCATTATTCTACACTAAGTGTCATTGTCCGTATTAACGCATTTTTTACAAATTCCATTTATAAGATAAATAGGGGTAGTTCATAGATGTCACTTCAATAAACATGCATTATAATGTCCAAGCTTATATCTCAGAATAAAATTTCAAAGGTTTTAAAAAATACATTTTTTGGTTAAAAATAACAATTTTAGGAGAACTACCACACTACTTTTTTTACATTTTTGGAGTGTTATTTCATACTTTTTACAAAAAACAAAAAATACTTGGAAACCCCTTGGAAACCTTCCTAGTGTATAGATTTATAGGATGACAAAAAAAATATAACCGGACAATATTGGATTCAAATTTTATTTCAAATCTATTAAAGAATAGATATGTAATGGAGAGGAAATATATCAATAATTAATTAATTATAATAAAATGAACAAAAATTTTGAACACATTAAAATGAAGTACTATTATACTCGAATACGACACAAAACAACATTTTCACATATTAAGAGCACGCGGCCTAATAACGGATCGAAACGATTTTCAATGAAACAAAAAAGCAACATAAATAAGGCTAAGGCGTTATGAATCGATTCACTAGCCTAAGAGAAGTTTTTCATTATCTCCCACACATTTTTTATGTCAAATATACCGATAGTGAGCAAGCAACGCAATCTCATATAAATAATAAAAGCAGCACTCGCACCTTCTGCCTGGACGAGTAGTCGAAGTGCCGCTGGACGTAGAGGTAGCTGAGCGCGAGGCCGAAGTTGGCGTTGACGTTGGCGGCGCAGCTCTTCCAGCGCGGCGTGCGCTGCTGCAGCCCGAACACCGCGCGCGAGAACTCGAACCCCGTGTCGCGGAACTGCGCCAGCGTCATCGGCGCGACCGTCGAGAACACGCTCCACCACAGGAACTTCTCTGATTCGTCATCATTTAAGGTGTTAAACATAGTATTCACGCTATATACCGTCTCATAAAACTGTTTTAAGAGACGGTACACCGCTTTGAAGTAAAATAACCACACATACACCGCACCAAATTGAAACTATTAAAAATTCCTATAATAATTTCTTTTACAAATTAGCATTTAAAAATAAATTCACCGATAGTAACAGGTTCAGTTTTCTCCAATAAAATAGCCAGTTTCTGTAAATAGGGCAGGTCCATCACGATGACTCTGTCGAGGTCCTGGTCGAGGGTGACGTTAGTCTCCGCTAGTACCAGGTCTATGTATTTCTGCCAGTCGTGCTATAAGAGATTTAATGAATAAATCATACATATTAAATAGTTCGATCTTAACTTGCATTTTTTTTTATTTTTATTTTCCGAAAACGTTAAAGCTGCTGGGTATTATTTTTCAATTTTTCCCGACTGCTAAGAAAGGGTGGTTATGTTTTTCGCGCGTATCTTATATGTATGTAATATTCTTTATTACCTCATATCTCTAGAACCGTTGAACGGATTTACTTAATTGAGGTATCGTTAGATTCGTATTAATTGCCCAAGTGTTCTTAGATAGGTGACGTTAAGAGAAACAATCATGGCGGCTGTGGGACGCCGTTAGACTTAGTGAAAAATTTTTTTTTCGTTTCGAATACCACAATATGGGTATCAAATTCAAGAGCTCAATACGAGGATTTCAAAAAGATATATTATGATTATCATTACCATAGTGAATTCTAACAAAAAAGTGAAAAATAAAAAAATATTTGTAAAAACAAAAGCCCCGACTGCATAAAACAGTTTATTAGGATTAACAGTCGGGACCTATAAGTAATTCTTCAATCAATAAAATCTTTACCAGGAACCCCACGTAATTTAAAGAGGTCCCGACTGTTAATCCTAATAAACTATTGGGCTTGTTTATTTTCTTTTTAGTTTTATGCAGTCGGGGTTTTTGTTTTTACAAATATTTTTTTTTCTATTATTTTAAATTGTAGTGAAAATATTGTCCTGAACATCGAAAAATATGTTTACTGAAAGAGTAGTTCTTAATTTGTATATTAAGAAGTGTCTCATCGCGATTTTATATACTACATTCAAATATATTTGGATATTATGATATTTGGTTTAAAGAATTCGAAAGCTTGGTAATAGAAGTAATTATGATAGACGTGTTTTACCAAGAAACCCAAGCTGTAATCCATAGACATAAAAAAAGCATATGAAAAGAAAGAAGAAATCAAAATATGAAAATATAATTATTTAGTGGAACATGAAATAACACCTGTTGCCACTGCGTGGGGCCGCCGCCGGAGCCCTGCACGAACTGCGCCACGCTCACCTCGTGGAACAGGTGCGTGCCGCCGCGGCGCACCTCCACTGGGGTCATTATCTGTTAAAATAATTATTATATTAGAAACGTTGGGAAGTTAAAATCATAAACTCCACATTAGTATCTAATTGATAGAGTTTATTTAATAGTTATTACCTAATAAATAAAAATTTTTCAAATATTATATATTGCAAACATTTGAACTTACTTGTAAGAAAGACAATGGTATCAATAGATAAGTTTCTAACTGTGGAGTATATAGACTACTTTGAAAAATAGTTTATAAATCAAGTACAACAAAAGGTTTGTGAAGCTTATGAAAAAAAAAATTGAATTTGCTATCATCAATTCATCACAGACATGAAAAAAAAGTCGTCGTAGCGCGAAGGGACTGTTTGATTATAAGCGCAACGGTTATAGGTTCGATTCCCATTCAAAGGCATGATTATTAATAATCTACATAAATAGACATTACGTAGTGAACAAAGTGTTTAAGCACTAGGCAAGAAATAACGTAAAGCTAATAAAAATCAATCTTACCAAAGCCAGTTCTTTGCTAAACTGTAGAATGTCATCTGCGAATTTCTGCGCGTCAGTTTCTGGGTCGGCGATGGCGATCATTGATTTTATATATTTATGATATTCCCCCAATTCGTGGGCGAATTGTTCAGGTAGACGAAGGTAACGGTCAGAGAAGCCGGGGGTCACTTGTTCGAACTGAAAAATATTCAATTATTTTCTATAAATGATTACTGTGTCAGTGGTGTAGTGGGACAGTGTCTGAGTGTTAAGGTGGTGTAGTCCTACAATTTATGTCTATTTGAGAAAAATAATAATCTTTTTCATTTCCCTGCTCTGGCGAGACAAATTGTGGCGTTGAGTTACGCCACTCAACAATGTCACAAATCCGGACAGAAAGCTAAGAATGAGTATATTGACACTAAGTTCTCCCTGGTTACTGCCAAGCTGGAAATTTCCTGTTCATTGGAACGGAATTTCTTAACACTATGTTCCTAGGTTCCCTCTGCCTATTTTCCAATGTACAGGATTCAGCGCGAACCAAAAAAATAAAAAAGCTGTATCGATAAAAAAGAATACTAATCTAAATTAAATATTTTTTTAGAATTCAAATTTTCACGCTTTGAGCTTAAATTACATAGCATTTCAGCTTTTAATAATTCGCTTCGTGATTTCCTAGAGGTTATCATTTAAATTGTATCGCGACTCAAGGTCTTTCACGAACTAATCCTCCTCCGCGTTACAGAGATATGATCTTTATATAATTTTATTGTACTCGAGTTATGGCAGAAGTTAAATGCCGTCAAACAGCACAAGTCATCGTCCTCCGTTGTAAGCTTCGCATTTGAATTTTGTAGGTTTGGAATTCAAATTGTTTATTATTAAATAATTCTTAGATGACTGGCGGTTATTATTATTTTATTAATGTAAATAAGCATTGATAGCTGGGATTGTATGATGATGATGCGGCAGTTATAGGTTTCTATAGTTAAAAGTTTATATTTAAAGATAAAATATATATATAAAGCACCTTCGTTAAAATATTAGACAAAATATAAAATCATCTGCTCTAACGTCTTTTTTGGTTATTCCGCAAAGTGCAGGAGATGTGGGAAGATAAAAAAATATTCGAATTTTTTTGGGAATATTAGAGGGATTTCGGAAAAAAATAATTAAAGTAAGTTAACGAAAAAAATGGAAGTATTTTGTAGCTTATACAAATACATGCTCAAATAATACAAAACTCCTACTTACTACAACTCTGTTCCTACTGGTATTCCTGACATCTTCAGCCACTTGCAAGCTCAGCAGCACGTTAAGTCCAAGTTTCCTACGACACTTCCCAGCGACGTCGACCCAGGTAAAGTTGGGACTTGCTTCCGTTGGAGGTTTCTTTGGTAGACCTAAGCTGATGAGGAGATCTTCAATTGGTTTCGTACCATTTTCTTCCAGTTTTTCTGTAAAAAAATATTACTATCTATAATTATATAATAAATGACAATTATTACTATCTGCAAAAGTTACACGCAGTTACGAAACCTCTGCCAGTAAATGTGTAGATAAGATCTCCTTTGAGTTATTTTAAAACTATTTTCATTTATATTATCAAGCTTGACAAAGTGCAGTATTGGATTGGCACCCACACAAACAAACAGAAAAAGTTTTACACATTCCGTATATGAAATATACTAATTTATCTAAAAACTAGAGAATTAACTAAATCACACTCAGAAAACTTACCCACGTTGACACAGGTCCTATACATGGATTTCGCCTTCAACACACTCTTAGGTAACCCTTCATCGTTCTTGTCCTCGAGCAGTTCCCTCAAGTCCAGGGTAAGCCGTTCCCGAAGTACAGACAGCTGGTCCCAGGACGTCGCCCACTCTGGCACCGGATTTTTTTCTATCCAGCCCCCACAAGCAAACTCGTAGAAGTCCTCGCATGGATTTACGCTTTTATTCAAAGCTGAGAGGATTCTTGATGCTGAAAAATAATTGTTAAATTATTTTATAAGTATTTTTCGCACGTTATTGATGAAAAAATATGGAGAAGAATAAAAAATATATTACTAACGTATAAAAATGTATATCTGTTAAAATAATTTTCCTTCCATAATGGGTGAATAAACATTTCAAATTGTTAAAATATTTACGAAATAGCAAATTTCCTCGCCAAAGGAGTTATTACATACAGTTCTTAAGAAAAATATTCTTAAAAATATTTTTTAGTTATAATTTTTTTTTAATAACCAAATTAAATTATTATATGCGTAGAAGAGTTTCAACTTAGCTCGAAAAGAACGTATGGCTTAATTTTGTAGAGCGTTCGGATGCTTTATATATAAAAAATCGCATTAAATTATATATATAAATCGATTTTACAATTTCAAATAATTAATAAGGATTATTTGAGCAAAAAGTTGTAGTAGTAGTAGTAGTAGTAGTAATTGTAGTAATAACAAAATAACTATTCAATATTCATAAAACGTGGCATTAATGTGAGAATCGTACTAACATTTAAAATTCAAATCTGTAACAAATGTACCTATCGTAATAGGTATGACGTAATTTTAATAGTAAATAGTAAAAAAAATGAATTATTTAAATAGTTAAAGTGTAAGGTCAGTAATGGCGCAGGGGTACGAAGTATGACTGTAAAACCAACTGGTTGTGGGTTCAATCCCCACTCGAGGAGATGAAAAATTTACTTAAATTTATATTTCCATATTCGCTATGGTGTCGAGGCAAAGCGCGGCGTTGAGTTCTGCGACTCAACACGCTGTGCCTCCAGAATTCGGTAGAAAGTGGGGAACGGAGTGTCTTAACACTAGGTTCCCTCTGCCTACCCTGCTGTGTGCGGCTACAGCGTGTAGCTGTGTAAGGTCAGACGTACAAACATACATGAGACCAGATGATCACGTCAAACAGTCACAAAGATAACTTCTCAACTGCATCAGATTCACGTGACGTTTATTGAACTACGTTTTATTATGGGGACGTAAACAAAAATATGTTTTTATGGCATATAATTAAATATACCTGTCCGTGATAATTAATATTAATTATTATTATAGCAAATGATACACACGTAATGTTTCGAGTCTGAGAGGAAATCGGAGAACAGAGTATGTTAACATTAGGTTCTCTCTGTTTACCCTGCTTTGCGGGAAAAATCATGAAACTGCTATAATAATATTCATATACTATTATTTTTTGTCTTGATTAGATTTGAACGCACTTTTCGACCGAGTACTTTTAACTAAATGACATAGAGTCACGGCGTAATCTTATAACAATGTTGGTATTGTGTTAACATTTTTTGTATAACAATATTATACGTATTATTTTTCTATTATTTTTTCTGAAGAATGATTGAACATAAATATTAATTCTATTTTATTATACAAATATTTAAATTGAAAACAATTTTATTCTATAGTACTATAATAGTATTCTTAGTAGTACTACGCATTGCCATTACGCGTGCGACAGTTGACGGTGCAGTGGCGCAGTTTACTTCCTAATTGGATCACCACGTGGAATTAGACACGAGGATAATTAAAAAAATATATAATTTCCCTTTTAATAACCTACATATATATTGTATGTTTTATTAATATATTATTATAAATAGTAGTTACTTGTTTTTTTTTATTATGTAGAAATATTGCGTAGTAGAGAGGCCAGTCGTGGCGCCGAGGCACAAAGTGTGACTGCAAAATCGACTGGTTGTGGGTTTGATTTCTACTCGAGGAAATGAAATATTTATTTAATTTTATATTTTCATTTCTTCGCTCTGGTGCCGAGTTCTGCCACTCATCACGCAGTGCCTCCAGATTTCGGTGGAGAGTGGGGAATGGAGTGTTTAAACACTAGGTTCCCTCTTCCTACCCTGCTGTGTGCGGGATACAGCGTGAAGCTGATTTTATAAACCAAGCTCAAAAATAAATTGCTTAAGAGGGAAACGTTTCTTTTCTTGGGTTCTATAAATTACATGTTGAATGGTGGAACTCAACGCAGCAATTTTGCATAAGAGAGTGATTAAACGAAAATAATTAATTGCCGAGAGTGGGCACCGAACCCACATCCAACGCATTTACAGAGCCTGTCCCACAACTTCATGATCCTCAAAATTTGCATCAAATACTATTATAACATTAAGCATGCTAGATATAATAATTTATATCAATTAATGACAAATTTATTCAAATATACTCGATCTTATTTTATTGATTGCGACAATAATACTAAATCACTTTAGTTTTACATGACATGCAAAATTTATGTCTCTTTTAAGAGAGTTTCGAATATACTTCTGCCTTTTCCTTTTACTATTTATATAAAAAAATGTAAAATTTGTGTTTGTTAGATAGAAAAAGATGAACATATTTTAATTAAATCTTGTATAACGATAGTTTATAATTTAAATAAGCATATGTATACCAGATACAATAGTGGTGCAGTTTGCATATATATTTAAATATTCCCTTGTTTGTTTAAAATATATTTATCACGTATACAGCAAGACTTACCGCTCTTAAATAAGATCGAGCTTCGTTATAATCGATAAATGAAAACAGCATCTCAAGATTGATCTCAGAGTTGAGAGCGGTTTCTAAATATGGGCTTAAGACTTTTTTTGGCATATTGTCGCAATTCTATGTACTATAGTTTCAGTCTCTTAACAAATTTGTGCATGTGTTTTTTTTCGCAGGTGAAATCTTCAAATTAATGCCACACTTAGTTTAACCAGATCGCTTTTTCCCTATATTGAGTGGGTAGGCAGAGACAATCTAGTGTTAAGACAGTCTGTTACCCACCCTTCGCCTGATTTTTCAGATATTGTTTTGTAACGCATTAGGGCAACGTTCATTAGGGCGTACAAATGAAAATAATCTATTTTCTTAAATGGAATGCGAACCTACAAACATCGCGTTTACAGTTATCTGTTCTACTATGTCACGATGTATGAATTGATGTATTTTAAATTGAAAACTTAAAAAGAAGGCTAAGATGCTTCAACTACCTAAATTATAAAATCTATATGGTATTATACGTTTTAGTATACAATCTTTGACATAACTGTACCTAATATATTCGAAGAAAATAACAAAAATATGATACATTTAATATTATAATATTTTGGCAATAAGTTCAATGTTCGTATAATTTATTCAAGCAAGCAAAAGATATCAACGCGAGCGAGGCTGCACCTTGTTAATATTTTTATTGCTTTGACATAATATTATTAATATTTTATGCATTTCTTGCATTTCATCTTTCGTATCGGATTTTTTTGACAAATCACTACTTTTTTTATTTTTTATCTATTTATATATAGAGACATTGAATTTGAGGTAGTTTTAAAGAAATTAGTATTATACAAGAGGCAATTGAGCTAATAACAATATAAAGATATCGTAGATACTCTTTAAGTCCTTACATTATAAAGCAAAACAAAGCTGCTTCAAGCTTTTTCCCGTATAGCAAGATAAACAGGGGATTTGCGGGAAACCCAGCCGCGCTATGTTATCCATTATTAAATATTATGTACACACTTATTATTTAAGCATTACAAATAGCATTATCGAGGCCATCTAAGTAAACTGGGATAGCTTTTAACTATATATAAATAAAATAAATCAGCTTCACGCTGTATCCCGCACACGGCAGGGTAGGCAGAGGGAACTCAGTGTTAAGACACTCCGTTCCCCACTTTCTGCCCAATTCTGGAGGCATTGCGTGTTGAGTGGCAGAACTCAACGCCGCGCTTAACCTCGACACCAGAGCGAAGAAATGGAAATATAAATTTAACTAAATATTTCATCTCCTCGAGTGGGGATCGAACCCACAACCAGTCGGTTTTACAGTCACACCTCGTGCCGCTGCGCCACGACTGGCCTCAACTATATATGTGATCCTCATTATTACATTTCCCACTTTCCACCGAATTCTTCTTCCGAGTGGGAATCGAACTCACAGCCTGTCGTGCTTAGTCGCTCGCTTGTAAGGTACAATGCTATGCGCCATAACTGGCCCCCAAGATTTTTTAATTAGATATATTTAATAACTTAGTCCAACTGCGCTAACAACGGCGTCAACAACAACAACTACAGTGTTTTTGTACACAACAAGATATTTTGAATTAAAATGTAAATTTATTATTTTAAAACTTCCAAGTAATAAGAAAAAGATAAATACTAATATAGTAACATATATTTTTTTGGGTAAGTTGAAAGAGAAAAAATTATCTACAATAAATATTGTAAATATTTTTTTTATCTTTATAAAAAAATATAGTATGCTTGCTTATGTGCTGATGGGCATAAGGAAAAACTTTTTGTATATAGTGTGGAAATATTTATAGGTATTTATTCATGTTTATAAATGTCATTTAACACGAGATTCTTAGGAAATCGTCACGTATTATAATTGAAATAATTAACTTGTGATTCAACATTTACAATAAATATATGTATTTATACTTATTAAGAAAACGAATAAAAATTTGATCGTAGAGGGATTAGAATCCTCGCCTCTTAGAAACCGTCCAAGCCTCTGACCAACTAAGCCATAATCTCATCGAGTTACGTCGCAATTCTTATAAGCTTGAAGAACTTATTTATGCTGTTAGCATCTCTGTAGGGAGTAATTTTTACAAATTTCCGCTACCCAAAGATATTATATGTTTTTAACATTTTTAAATTGTTATTCTCTACACTTAGGAAAGAAAAATACTTATTAAGAAAATGTTTGAGGCCAGTCGTGGTGCAGTGGGCACAAATTGTGCTGCAAACTCGACTGTGAGTTCGATCCCCACTCGAGAAAATAAAATATTTATCTATATTTTCATTTCTTCGCTCTGATATCGAGGCAAAGCGTGGCGTTGAGTTCCGCCACTTTACATGTAATGCCTCCATAATCCGGCAGCGTTCATTCGAAAGTGGGAAACGGAGCGTCTTAAGGCTAAGTTCCCTTTGTGTACCCTGCTGTGTGAGGGAAACGGCGTGAAGCTGAAAAAAAAGAGTTGTATAGAAAAAATTGAACGTAGCGGTATTTAAGCCCGCGCCTCTTGGAAACCTACGCGCAACATTTTCTTTTAGGCCGTTATAGTAAACATATAAAAAGAACCATTTTTTAGCTGCATCCCGCACGGAAGGATAGGCGGAGGAAACCTAGGAACCTAATGTTAAGACACTCCGTTTCGAGAAATTGCGTAGCGTTTATCTTATTACCAGAGGAACTTAAAATAATACTCTCCTCCAAGTGGTAATCGAACCCTCAACCTTTGCGATTATATTAAGACGCTGTGCTGCTGCACCATGTTGCCCTACTTAATTAAAATTTAAATATTTACAAATGTCCTACGTATGGCTTCAATAGAGATCTCTCTCTATCAGAAAAAACCAGCTCACAATACTTCGTTTATTTATTTATTGATGACGGATGATTATATATTTTTTTGAATATATTTTCATGTAGGAAACTAAGTACCAATTTATTTTAATGCAAATTTACCGCTAATGCAAGAAATAGGACATGTCATATTCATAGATATGGTCCTAACATAAACAATTTATAATTTATATTTTTGAATATTTTTAAAGTGTTATTCCACACAGGAAAAAAAATACTACAATATCCATATAAAAAAATCTTGCAGGGCTGCCAAGCGGCGCGGGTTCATATGCCACTAGGTTAAATTTTGAACACTTTTGCGTCTACTCTAAGGAAAGAAAAATAATTTGGAAAACATTTAAATATTTGAGGCCATCGTGTTATGGGACAGGGGCACAAACGTATGACTGTAAACACCACAGTTCTGGGTTCGATTCCTAGTCGACGGAATGAAATATTTAATATTTAAATTTTCTTGCTCTGGTAAAAAGAATTTGGCGGGAGTTGGTGAACGGAAGTATCTTAATGAGATATGAAAAAAAGACCGCAGTATTTTTTGTTATGTTACATCTCCAGTTATAGATTATATTAATTTATAAGTTGCATGTTGCGAGAAAATAATTATTTTATATTAATATGGTGAAATATACATTTGATTAATATTTTTCCATACATTATTTGCAATTAAGTAACGATATGATCGTACGTAAATAACGTGTTGTGATGCGAAATCGTGTTTCGTCAAGCGGATGATTAAACTTATTTTTATGTTGATTAGGTGTATTGTCGACTCAGATGTGAGACTTTTTAGGCTTATTTTGGCTTAAATTTAAAAAAGCATTAATTTAAAAAATATATTGTGCATTTATTACCTAAGTTCATATAGAAAGCATTATATGGAGCTAATATGAATATTATACATAAAAATATATTTATTTTTATATAAGTATTACAATAAAAGAAAATATAATAATATAAATAAAATAGATATGATAACTTTAAAATCTATTATAAGTAAAAAAATATAATTTTTTATTTTTGATAATTATATAAAATCGTGGCTTGGGGAATGACGGGAGTGTCTTAATATTAAATTTATCTCTGCTTACCCTGCTACTTGTGGGCTACTAAAAAGCATTTTGTTTTTATATATTTAATATAGTTGAGGCCAGTCGTGGCGCGATGGCACAAAGTGTGACTGTAAAACTGATTGGTTGTGGGTTCGATCCCCACTCGAGGAGAGGAAATATTGACTTAAATTTATATTTGCATATCTTTGCTCTGGTGTCGAGGCAAAGCGCGGCGTTGAGTCCTGGCACTCAACACGCAATGCCTCCAGAATTCGGCAGAAAGTGGGGAACGGAATGTCTTAACACTAGGTTCCCTCTGCTTACCCTGCTGTGTGCGGGATACACCGTGAAGCTGATTTATTTATTTTATTTAAATACAATATAATAATATAAACAAAACATTAATATTACATATGTATATCGGTTAATCTCAAGGGTTTGAAGGTCCTCACGTGCGGCGTGAGCTTTATAGTGGATATAGTAATAAATTACGCGATAGCGCAAAATAAATATTTATATTATTATTATTCTCGTCTATTTGTATTAATCGTGCTTGTATCAAACTACCGTTGTGCGTGTTACATATTAATTGTACCGTTATGTTTAGTATGTGTTATTTTAAGTTTTGTTTTTTTTTTATTTGAGACAGTATTTATATAGAAAAACTAGATATTTTTTTTGATTATTTATAATTTGTTTTTTTTTTTGTAATAAAAAAGATAAAATATTTTTTTATAAAAAATAAATAAATACCCAAATAACATAATTTACAACTCACAACATAATTTACAAACACAGAAAACTCACCAGTATCATTACACGACTGGGAAACACAAAGTTCTTCTTCAACCTCATTTTGATTGAGGGGTAACCCAAAAATTGTGAAAATTACTAAACTAAAAGTAATAAAAACAATGAAGCTATTCATTTCGAAGGACAAGTGTTCTAATCGACAATCTGGATGTTACTGTCCATCTCACCTGTACCAACGCAGACCTCGCTGAGGCAGGGTCGTGGACTCTTATATTCGGTGAGCACCAACACCGTGGTGTATACGCCGAGCGCGATCAGTGACAGCCCTAGTGCGACGATCAGGACCGATGAGCATCGAACTGTGCGCTCTCTGAAATTAATTATTTTGAGTTAGTTATTTATTTTTAAATATATTTTTTGGGTTTTTTGTTAATCAAATGTGTGGGAGAGAGAGAGAGAGAGAGAAGTTATTAAATTTTATGTTTTTTTTTAGAAATTAATTGATTTAATTTTAGAGATTTTTCAACATTTTTTTTCATACGATTTTTTAATATTGTGTGATTAATATAAAAAGCTTAAATGTGTTTAGATAAATTCATTTTCTTGATACATTTGAAGACATCACATTCTGTGGTGAAAAATGGGCAGTTGTACCAGTACCAGTTGTAAGTTCATTAATGTGACGAATGAAGAACTTATATTACCATTATAAATATTTTCACAAGTAAATCTATCACCCATTCCCTTTGCTACAATAGTGTCAATTTTATAAGTAAAACGAATTAAATTAATAATATTTAGATAGGTCACTTTGACATTGGAACGTCTAAAAATATACATATAGATAAGTAACAAAAAATGCTATCAATATGTAGAGTTGTTCACTAGATGAGAACTAGGCTAAGTTTTTTAGGACATTAAATATAAGCTAATTGAAAGATAAAAAATAGAAAACGGTAGTCCATTATCGAAGTACCAAACAAGTTTTTATAGTGAAATGAAATCTTATTAAACTATAGCGGAACAGAGTAGTAATAATTTGCATATCGCCGATTCACTTTCAGCCACACTCAGAGATGTCATTATTTAGTAAGCAAATACAAGACTTTAATATTTACATAGATTTAATAACAGGTAAATATTGATTAACGTCTTTGGGTGGCTGTCAGAGAAATTGAAAATGTTATTATGGATACAATTTACTAGTGTCCAACTGAGAAATGAAGTTGTTATTTGTATGAGGATACGATCTACATAAGTTTGTTACTTGGAAGAATGAATTATTCTCGTTTTCCACTCTGGCGAGACAAAGGGTGGCGTCGAGCTCCGTTACTTAACACGCAAATTCTTAAATTAGTGTTGATATTGAGTTCTCTCTGGCAATTGTAAGTTATAAATAAATATAAAGTATATAATTTTTTACACGAATTGGATTAGAACCTGCACCTGCCAATGAGCTTTGAACATTTAAAAACTATCACTTTGCCACATATCTATAAGTAAGTACTATAATTTTCATATATTAAAAATGACAAAGACTATAATTATGCTGATAGCCCACATTATGGTAATAAAGTCATAGAAAAATTAGACCAAATACATAATTCTTTTGAAATATTTTACTATCAAAACAAAAGTAGGTTAAGGTTGTTTTAACACTATGTTCTTCCTGCGATAATGCGCGCCATTAATATTTTTTTAGCTGCACATGCAGCTATATAATAATATATATTTTCTGCTTATAACAGGGTGTACGGAGAATGTAGAGATACTCGGTTCTCCATTTCCATCTGTTGTAGGGACATGGTGGGTAACCGATTGCAATTCAACGTCTACAACGCCACGTTTTGAATTATCAGAGAAAAAAATATATATTTTTTGTATTTTAAAATAAATATTTTAAATATATTCACTCCGTCGAGCAAGTTCAAAGCCCGATGGTGTTGGCGTATATTTTACCTACCTGAAGCTTTATATTTTTCACAGTATATTACTGAAGTTAATAGGCCAGTCGTGGCACAGTGGTATAAAGTGTGACTGTAAAACCGACTGGTTGTGGGTGCGATCCCCGAGGAGATGAAATATTTATTTAAATTTATATTTTCATTTCTTCGCTCTGTGGACGAGACAAAGCGCGGTGTTGCCTTCTGCCATTCAACACGCAATGCCTTGACAGAAAGTCGGGAACGGAGCGTCTTAACAACATAAGGTTCCCTCTGCCTGCCTCTCACGCTGTAGCCCGCACACAGCAGGGGTGCTGTGTGCGGGCTACAGCGTGAAGCCGAATATAAAGGCAAATTTAAAAAAAAAAGGTTAATAACAATAATGTTGGTTGTTGGTAATTTATGCCGGTAAATTACTCTATTACTACAATCTATAACAAGAAGATTTAGATTCTGTTCGATTTCCGTTATAATAAAGTCAAATTCTTTTGATTTTTTTAAGTGTCAGCACTTTCCGTAAGTAAGTCATACTGAAACGATGTCAAGTGGAAAAGCCAAATAACACATTTAATTTATTCTTTTAGGAAAAATTCGAATAAAAATATTTCCTTATAAAATATTTCCTATATTTATGAAATTGAAACCTATAACTATGGCCGATAAAAATCATTAAAAAGAGGAAAGTGAATGACGGAGTGACATCACTAGCTTTTTCCTATTTTAGCTTCGCGCTATTTCCAAGAAGCAGACTAGGCGAAATGCGTAAAAAAAACTTAATTTAGCTTCACGCTTTATCCCTAGCGGGAAAAAGGAAACCAACCGAGGAGGCGCGGGTTCGAGTCCCGCTGCGTTCAAATTTTTATACGTTTTCTAAATAAGTATTTTTCTTTCCTAAGTGTGGAATAACACTTTAAAAATGTTTAAAAAATATTTAAAAAATAGTATTCTC
>DWQW01005546.1:0-17633 GCA_018249695.1 Heliconius erato demophoon
ATATTTCCATTTCTTCGCTCTGGTGTCGAGGTTAAGCGCGGCGTTGAATTCTGCCACTCAACACGCAATGCCTCCAGAATTCGGCAGAAAGTGGGGAACGGAGTGTCTTAACACTAGGTTCCCTCTGTCTACCCTGCTGTGTGCGGGATACAGCGTGAAGCTAAAAAAAAATAATAAAAAATATTCAATTTCATTCGTTCATAGATAAGTCCAAATAAGATATTTTATATAAGTAACCTATATCCATCCCAAAACCATCAAGTATCTCTATATGAAATTTTATCACATTCGGATCAACGGTTTGGCCATGATTGCGTCATAGACAAACATACAGATAGACAGAGAGTGGGAAACGGTCTTAATACTATTTTCTTGCTATATGGGAATAGGCGTGACGCTGCGTGAAACGTGAAGGCTTATTTTACAATCAACAATAAAAATACATCTTTCATACTTTATTTAAATATTCAATCGAATCGCACATGAGTCGAAAACAATTGAAATGGATTATGCCGTGCACGTCGTCTGCTTCACGTGATTAATAAGCTATCAGTTTTTCAGCTTATTATTTTGCAATATAACGCTTGTGTGCTCGTACGTAAGTAATTACGATAATATGGGTGATAATATGTGTAGAATTAGTGATAATCTTAAAGTAGTGTTCCTATAGCCATTGATTATGGAACAACGGTTATTTATTTATTTATTTATTTTTTTAGTGTTTAAATTATAGTCATATTACTTTTATATAGAATACATTCTACAAGGTGCTCAAGAAAATGCAGGTTTATTGTTAGAATCTAAACGTCTCTCCGTTCTCCATGCACTCGTTGATTTTCGAGGCATTCCGTATTGAGTGATAATCTGAGCGAAGAAAATGGAAAAAATCATTACCTCGAGTGGGAATCGAACACACAACCAACAACAACAACAACGCTTCCAGTCACCATAGTAGTGGCCACTGTGCCACTGTCCCAAGACGGTCTCAATAATGCAAGTTAAAACATATAGAAAAATGTTGCAAACTTTTTCTATTTTATAAACAGAAATGAAAAAGTAAAAGACCAGCTAAATTATCATAAAAAGTAGAGCGTTTTTACAAAAATAGCTCTTACGTATGTTTGATGAGTGCCATAAAATCAATGCCGCTTCAATTCAGTGTAAAATTGTATACCATTATCGTACGACGAAGCCTACTTACAATACTTACCCATAATCTATGAAGGCTTTTTACTATGACAGCTATTTAGCAGTATTTATATCGATTACGTTTATGTAGGTTCTTAAATCACTATATACATAAGTACATATTGTAATGTTTTAAAATCAATCAATGAGCTTCACGCTGTATCCCGCACACAGCATTGTAGGCAGAGGGAATCTAATGTTAAGACACTCCGTTCCCCACTTTCTGCCGAATTCTGAAGGCATTGCGTGTTGAATGGCAGAACTCAACGCCGCGCTTAGCCTCGACACCAGAGCGAAGAAATGGAAATATTAATTTAAGTAAATATTTCGTCCCCTCGAGTGGGGATCGAACCCACAACCAGTCGGTTTTACAGTCACACTTCGTGCCACTGTGTCACGACTGGCCTCTGTAATGTTTTAAGATATGATTTCTTTTTTAATTATGCACTTTGTACACTACTGGGTTCCTATATTTTTTAATGCTTATGCATAATGTTATCTGTAAGAAATCACTAATAGTGATTACCGTTGTATTCCAACAAATGTATTGTTCTTTTTATTTCACTGGAGATTTTTGTTTTGATTGCAATATTTTTTTTTTATCTATCTGTCTGTCTATATTTTACTCCAATATTTAATATGATTGTCTGTGTCAAAATATATAACATTTTATAAAAATAACCATAAACAAGTCCATAAAATAAACCAAATATCTAGAAATAGTTTGGTTAGGTTTTTCTTATATTCTTTTATTTAAAATATGCCTGAATTCTTAAGAGAGCTTGTACCAAATGAGGTGTTATTCCAAAAATCTATACCTTAATATCGAAGTTCATTCATATTACTTATATAATATTTTTTTTTCAAATCTAGTGTTAAGACACTCCATTCTTCAGTTTCTGCCGAAATCTGGAAGCATTGCGTGTTGAGTGGCTGAACTCAACGCCGCGCTTAGCCTCGACACCAGTGCGAGAAAAAATGGAAATATACATTTAGGTAAATATTTCATCTCCTCGAGTGGGGATCGAACCCACAACCAGTCGGTTTTACAGTCACACTTCGTGCCGCTGCGCCACGACTGGCCCCATAGTACATAAATAGACTTGCATATAATATTATATAAATATAAGCTCAGTATTTTCTGACTTCATTACGTTTCGAACTAGACGTCGTAATGAGTGCACGCCACCGTATGGAGATGCACTGCTAAACAAAAGACCCTCCGCCCTCTAAACAAACAGAAAATTTCATTGCAATGCACAATGCAGCGAGACCAAAAGTATTCTTTTGGTGTAAATATTTACTTTTTATCGTACAATTTCTTATTATTTTAGATTCTTTGTTTTTATCGTTAGATTATTTTTTTTTATTTTGATCTAAGGATCTAATGATTTCGTTCCCCTTTTATACACTGTTTTAGGTGTCGATTTGATTTGTAAATATTTTTTAACAAAATTTGAATACAAAATCACTAAATCAAGTCACATTTAACCCAAATTACATTAAATCCAATTCTCACTATAAAAAAAACATAATATTATATCAATTAAAACTTAAGTGTTTACATAAACAGTACATAATATTCATAAAAGGGCTTCTCCCACAAGCAGTATATCTATCTATAAAGGGCCTTGCTTATTCACAATAGTAACCGTAACAGATAACTTACCAATTTACTAGGATTAAGTCGTAATACTCAGAGGATACTAACGGGATGGTGGCTATAATTACTAGGATACAGGTATAATGCTACGGGATTTACACGGGGATTACCCTGCTATTTAATGTCCATCTTGGACCCGCATAATGACTTAAGCTTAGAGATATGTAACCGTGACGTAGCTGGAAATGCCTTTTTTTCTTTATTTCAAGATGCGGTCTTGTTGCGGAATGTATTAAGGTATTATACATATATGTATATATATATGATTATAAATAAGATGGTGATTGTGGGTTCCGGTTTTAGTTCCAAAAATTGTATTTGTACGTGTATAAAATAATTTTGTAGTTTTGACGTGTTAAGGGCTTAAAATGAATCTAAATAAACTAAAAAAGTGAAACACTAATTATTCAGGTTTTTAAACTGATACTGCTACTACATGCTACTGATATGCATAACGCGAAAAAGTATGAAGATAAAAAGAAACAAAAATACATTATACATTTCACGCTTGCCTTAAAACATGTATGTATGTACCTACGTTTTCTTAGTGTAAATAAACGATATACGCTCCCCCATTTGTTCGGTAAGCCCAATGCGTCCGAAAAGGCGTTCAATTTCTCATTGATCCCTAAAATTTAGCGCGCATAAAAACAAACGCAGTCTCCGGTGAACCCCTCATAGCTAAATAAGCCGCACGACGCGGTGTGCATAGTGTGAAAACTATAAAGAGATGCTGTACACTAGCGACTGTCCAAGGAAAATGTATATTTCTTGTATGTAATATATAGAATTAAGAAAAAATATGTTTAAAAATATAAAAAAGTAAGTTTGACATAACTTAAAATAAAATACGTGTGCTAATAGTTAAATTCCATTTAATATTACCAAGCTGACTGTAAGCGCATTGTTTGTGGGTTCGATTCCTACTCGAGAGAATGTTGAATTCTACCACTCAACGCTCAAATTTTAAAATTGAGGAACAAAATGTTTTAAAATTAGGATACAAATATTTTTTTCTTAAAAAAAGAAGTCAGATCGTTCCACGTTTTGATAGAAATGTAAAATCAAAAAAATGTATCCAATAACTATAAATAAAAGAATAATTCTATTTTAGTCTTAAGTGTGACAATACACAAATGCAATTTAAAAGAAAACAAGAACGGACGACACGTCGACGCGACAAAGTGAGAAAAATATAGTTGTTCAATATTTATAGGGTTTTTATTTCCATCGTTTAACTTTAGTTACACACCAGCAGACGGTGGGGACGGAAAGTACTAGTGTTCAGAACTGATATGAGAATCAACGACCTGGACTAACGTAAGATGATTTTCCACTAAGAGATAATATAAGAAAAGTAGAGAAATAAGAATACTGTTCAAGAAAACTTTAACTGGCCTTTTTTCTGTACTTTAAAATACTTTTGTAAAAATATAGTCCATTCTTTTATATATTTTAGCTTATTCCAAGTTCCCACTATAATTAATCGTTTTTGTTTATCATTGAGATAGTATTGGTTAAGCTAAAATCAGATATAATATAATAATTTACCATAATTCCATACTTTCTGAATATGATGCTTTTTATAACCTAAAGTTTCTTTATGAAAGAGTAAAAAAAATAATTCCACAAGAGAAGAAAATGTTTTGAAAATAATATAGGAATCGTGTTTATACAGAGAGGCTATGTTATATTAATAAAAAACGAAGTTTCTTACATTTCCAAATCATTCGATAGTTTTTGGTTACTTTAAATTACAGCTTTTTATAAACATATTATCTTCTAAGCGTGGTAAAAGTGAACATGAATTACGAAACTTCCTCAAAGAAATAATAGAAGTCTATTTCGTCGAGCACTCGCTACAAACTATTCTAAGTCGATAAAAAATAGCTTGCAAATCCCAGTAGTTTTGCCGAGTGTCGGCAAAGTAGTCGGATGGAACATGTGATAGCTTAGGTGAAACTTTGTGCTAAGGGGATTATTTTGCTACAATGCGACATGGGAAGAAAAATTTTATATTCTTTGTAATTTCTTTTATTTTTTATACTATACTGACTGATCTTTTTAACTTAATATATATATTTTATGTTCTGATCACTGCATTTATAAATTAAATAGATTTTCATTAAAATAAATAAAGCTATAATTTTTTATTTGACATCAATAGTAAAAATATTAGTATTTAGTTAAAAAAAGTGAAATCAAAATAATTATGTTAAAGTAGCGATTGTTATTTAAATTAACGAATGCTTTTGAAATAGAAACGGAAATCTCAACGGGCTCCACTTTCATACTGTTCGCTATTTACCGCCTGAGTCTAGCAAATCGATATCATTCATCGGAGATGCATCTTTGAGGAAAATTTTAAAATAAGGTCAATTTCCGTCGGAGGACGCTTTTAAAGCTGTGAAACAATTATTCCATCGCTTTTCGTAGTTTTTTTTTTAAATATTTAAACAATTTTTTTAATAATTTATTAATATTTAATCGTTTTTGTACCTATTTAATTTCACATGATTTTGGAGGTTTTTTAAAAATCCTTTATCGCAACCGCAACATGAAATTTGTTAAAGAAATATGTTAAAAAAAAATTACGTTGAATTTGTTTTTCTGTATTTATATTAGTTGTATGAAAACTTTTAATATTTTCGTTACCTCTCAAGTTTGTAAAATATTAAACATTTCTCACGTTGACCATTGTGAGGTCTCTGCTTTCTGCTTATAATTTGAATATTAATTTAAGATTCTTAAACTAAAATAAAGAACAACGAATGTAGCAAGAGTTTAATTTATATCAGTAACTTTAAATTCATCAATTAAAAAATATAAATATTAGAGATTATTTATCCTTTCTAGAACTGAAAGCACTTTAAATATTTGTTACAGGCAAGTCAAATTTAAACAGTTAATTTGGAGGCCGTTGTGGCACAGTGGCGCAAGCGTGTGACTATACCGCCACGGTTGTGAGTTCGGTTACCATTCGCGGGAATGCATTATTATTTTTCTTCGTTTTAATTCCAATGAAAAAAGCGCGGCGTTAAGGTCCGTCGTTCAACACTCAATGCCTCGAAAATTGGGCGGAAAGGGGGGAACGAAATATCTTAACACTAGGTTCTGCCTACCCTGCTAAATGCAGGATAGAGCGTGAAGCACAAGGAAAAAAATAATTATTTAAAATCCTTTAAATGTCTTTAGTTACTAGTCTAAGATTTTCAATTTATATTTCGCATGTAATTTTATCTCTCTTATAATTGCTTACAAGTAACAAAGAAAACAATAAAAAGGATGACTTAATGATGCTGCTTGTTTATTTGAAGAACATGCCATCTTTACAATTTGATATTTACAAACACTTTGAAAAAGATATGTTTTGGTAGACGATCATAATCTTAGAAGACATTTTATTTTTAAAATTCTATTATAGACATATTTAACTTGAAAGTTTTTACTTTGTTAATTAATGTTATAAGTATCTACTAGAAAAAAATATTTTTAGTTTAATTTTAAATTTCTTTTTTAATTCCTATATTGCCGTAGATTTGTTTATATTGTTGCAGGCAACACTACTTTAATACATTTAAAAGTGGTGATCGAAGTAAAACTTATATAGATAAAAGTTAGATGCCCACGTCTAGACGCCGTGCTGCAAAAGTTTTAAGAGTAAATTAGATTTCGTCGGAGATGTAACAGAAACCGTTGCTGGCCTCCGCACTTATCGATATGTGCTCTATACAAGTTTCCATTGTATACAGTTTTGACGTACGTTTAAAAATGTACATATTAAATGCCTTGGAAAAAGTAGGCGTTTCCTAAATAAATTATTTTAAAACAGATATTTTTATTTTATTTTTACGATGAATTAGTTCATAGGGCTAAATTTAAGTTTCTTTAGAGCCTATATTTTTTTTAAGTTAGAAAAAATCTCAATACGAACATAAGAGTAAAAAAAATATTATGTTATTTTGCAATCCTATTTTAAAAAATCAAATCAAATCAGCTTCATGCTTTATGACTCACACAGCAGGGTAGGCAGAGGGAACCTAGTGTTAAGGCACTGCGTTCCCCACTTTCTGCCGAGTTCTGGAGGTATTGCGTGTTGAGTGACAAAACCCAACGCCACGTTTTGTCTCGACACTAGAGCGAAAAAA
Source organism: Heliconius erato demophoon (assembly GCA_018249695.1). Lineage (NCBI taxonomy): Eukaryota > Metazoa > Arthropoda > Insecta > Lepidoptera > Nymphalidae > Heliconius > Heliconius erato. The sequence continues at coordinate 7,000 of DWQW01005546.1, forward strand.
TTAAAATATAAATGTAATTAAATATTTCATTTCCTCGAGTGGGGATCGAACCCATAACCAGTCGATTTTATAGTCAGACTTTGTGCCCATGCGCCACGACTGGCCTTTAAAAGTACTTTAATAAATAACGAGATGCTTAACAATAACAGTAAACATATAAAAAAAAATCTAATCAATGGGAACTATCACGAGACTTCACAAAAACCGACAAAAAGCGATTGGTAGAAGTGTTGTGAAGTGATCGTATGTATGTACATTTGTATGTGTATTTATTTCATTTTGTGGCGTAGTACAAAACTGATTTTTCAAAGCCGTCATAGGTTTAGGATGTTAACCTTTTCTTTTATTTTTATAGTAATTTTTTGTCTTATGGCCGAATCCTATTTATATTATGTAATTTCCTTCAGTAACCCCAAAAGGATTGACTTAAGGACATCATTAGATTTTATTAAACATTGAATACACAAGGAAAATGCGTCTTGTTCTTTTATTGATGAAACTTGTTTTATTATTGGTATTTAAGTTTATAATATAGGTATAATACATAAAAAAATAAAGTAAACATTTGAGACCAGTGCTGGTATAGGAATGCGTGTGACTGTAAACGCGACAGGTTTGATGTCCACTCGAGAAAATAAATTGTACATACTTCCCAAATATCACTTATTCTATCTTACTATTTTTTACATTCACTTATTATATCTTACTATTTACATGTTATATTGCGAAAGTAACTCCAATGAGAAATATCTAATAATATAGTTCGGCGAATGAAGCTGCTAACAGGGTGTTAGTTTATTAATATATGCATTTAATAATTAAAAAAATAAACAAATTAAGGCCATTGCTAAAGAAAAGAGAGGAGGGAAAACTTTCTTAATCAAATTCAATTCAATTTTATGCCAAATAAATGTAAGCAATGAATAATTTTGTATAAAAATTGTAAGAAAATAAATTAAGAAATATATTTAAAAAAATAAATTTTTATTTCTAGTTAGATACCTATTTCGGTACATTTTGAACCACGCTGAGAACGCACGCTTGGATATATGTAGCTGAATTGCAATGCTGATTCTTTACGCGAATAACGAGTCAGCTCCTTGTCACTATTTAAGGCGATAAAAGAGTTCTTTAAAATATTCTTATCTGTCTTTTCACTAGAATTCTTCTTGATATAAATTTCTTTAGTGAAAATAATTTGAACTGAAATGAAGTAGTTTATAGGATCTTTTTCATTTGTGATATTAAAAAAGAGTAGCTTATACGTAAAAACTTTTAACTCACATGAGGACTCACAAAACTTTTAACTCACATCACAAAGTGTGAGGCACACTTTGTGCCTCTATGCCACAACTGTTAAGCCGACTGGTTGTGGGTTCGATCTCCACTCGAGGAGATGAAATATTTACTTAAATTTAAATTTCCATTTTCTTCGCTCTGGTGTCGACAAAGTGCGGCTGAGTTCTGTGACTCAACACGCAATGCCTTCAGAATTCGACAGAAGGTGGGGAACGGAGTGTCTTAACACTAGGTTCCCTCTGCCCACCCTGCTGTGTGAGTTATTTATTTTTTTAACTATCTCACGCAATTTGAAATCGAAGCTAGAAGATACTGAAACATATTTAAACGTGCCGGGCCAGAAGTAGGTTATTATAATGATTTTATTCTTAATCGTTTTCATTGGGTGTATTGAAATCTATGTCACTATGTGATGTGGCCATGTGAGCAGATACTTTGAGTATAATAAAAAAAGCATAAACTCATAGTACTATTTCATTGACGGCCACTCTCTTGGCGGCTAACTTAAGAATTACAAGTTACTTGAGCGAAAGGGTGATGACCCTAATAATGCGATAAATAATGGAAGATGATTTGTTTAATTGTTAATGTCTAAGTTTGCTACATTCTTGATATATTAATACGTGAACAAAAACGTGCGCGGCATTGAGTTCCGCCATTCAACACGCAATGTCTCTAGAATTCGGCTGAAAATGGAGAACGGAGTGTGTTTACACTAGGCTCCCTATGCCTATATTTTTTAACATTTTTAAAGTGTTAATCCCCACTTGCGAAAGAAAAATACTTATTAAGAAAACGTTTAAAAAATTGAACGTAGAGGGACTCGAACCCCCGCCTCCTGAAAACCGACCAGAAACTGGAGGACCTGGTCGGTTTCCAGGAGACGCGGGTAACGTGACGTAACGCTGAAAAAAATGTACTTATAGTGTGTGTTTCCTATGTTTTTTACACATTTCCCATAAATTCTATAGTAACACAGAAAACCCACAAAACAACACAACACATAAAGCTCCTTACAATAGTGTAACACAGACAAACGCGACAAACAGTAGTTTGTTACCCAAGTGAGCGCTGAAGCCTCCAGGCTGCTATAAAATACACATCAACAACTGGGAAGCGGTGTTTTGTCACGTCAAGCTGATGCGAAAGCATTTTAATTTGCATTTTGATTAAACAGAGGCGTCTGACAGCCGGCAAGAAGCGCGTCTGCTCGCTGACGGTCGACTACGGTATACGGTAGAGATTAGTGCGGAATAATATTACGATGTTACGTTTAAATGTTGTGTTTGGAAATACTATTAAATATGTATGTAGGCACTTCAAATTTATATTTTTACGCATCAAACTCATATTTTAACCTCTAAACTAGGTACAAATAACTAGGTATGAAAAATAATAATAATGTTCTTAAAGCGTTTCTATAGAAAAATATTTGTTCTATAGTGAGCAGAATTATCAATTATCGATTCTTATTTTTTTTACCGCACCGCAAAGACGTTATTTAAAAGGTGATGCCAAAATAATATGCGAATATAATTCATTAATAATGCTTTATTTATTAAAACATAACGTTATTTGTTAAAATTAAAATTTACTTTGGATTGATACAATCATTGCATCGCAGTTTTACAGCATCTGTTTTTGAAAATTATTATTGTTGTAAATTCTACCAACTTTACAACAATAATATTTTCTTCTTATTTTCTTTCCATTTCTCTGACGAGACACAGCTCGGCGTGGTGAGTTCCGCTGCTTAGCATAATATTTCGAAAGCGGAAAACGGAGTGTCTTAACTATGTCTACCGGTATGGTAGACAGAGTTAAGACACTCATGCATGTTATGCATGTAGATGCTGTTATTTTGAGGATAAATCATAAAACTAATAAAATAAATAACGTAAAAACTATATAACTCCACCACGTGTATCAAAAGAAAACTGTAAAGCAGCAATCAACCAACGATAAAATTTCCTTTCACTAATAAAAGAATTCTCAAACGTCCTCACAGTTGTCGAGTGAGTGAAAAGAAAAAAAAGAAAGCTGTACCACCACAAAGGATTCTAGACCAATTATCGAATGTTCCTCAGAATAGCACCTCTGTCTCGGCGACTTGAAATTCCAATTTGTCATAGAACGTATTACGTGAAGCATCAAAAGCGGGTTTGTCTTGCATTCTATTCCTTTCAGTAGCAACCGGTTTCATTGTTACAGCTTCATCTACAGGGTGATTGTGGGTGATTTGTAAGTCTTTCTTGCGGTTTAATAGATATTCAATAGTATTTGACATTTAATTAACGATTTATATTTCTTTCTTTTCTTTATATATTAGTTTTTATTTTTTTGTTAATTTGTGAAGCCTGCTACTGTGTTTGTAAACAGGGGTAGGTTCGATTTTCAATGTACAATTTTCCATTGTAATATTTATTTTAAATAATATAATTAATATTATAAAGGCAAAAAATACGACTTTTAATTTCGTTCTACTCCAAATAATTTTCTTCATAAATATCCACATAAATGATAGTACAAACATTTTATTTGAATATTAAATAACTAGCCTATTGGGATTATGCGTGATAATAAGGAACTGTCACAGCATATTATGGACGATAATTAACAAGATGTTATTAGCAACTGTTGCAACGATAGCACGTGACAAACTTGCTTAAGCTATTATTATTATAGAGCAACTTTGTTCTAAATACCACCACCACTAATACCACCACAAACGTATATTTTCGATATTTGTATTTAGTGAGTAGTGAAAACTATTATATAATTATATTCATCTATATCTCATCTTTACAACATTAGTGTATACTAATGTTGTAAAGATGAGTTGGCTTTGTTTAATGCATCTCAAGAACTACGGAATCGAATCGATTTTTTTTCTAGGATATTCCATTTATTGAAGAAGGCCATAAGCTATATTAAATCTTCTATATTATTATGTTGAAGTAGCTTTCTCACATTCGTATATACCCGCGATCACAGCTGCCTCGGAAATGAGATTGAGGCAAAAACTATTATTACATAATAACGTTTTATGTAGATTTAAATCAAAATATTAATTTGAACACAACTCGAATTACTCTACAATTTTAAATATAAAATCCGTTTATAAATTTTCGTTTTCAATTTCCAAACGCATGTAAAGAAAATAAGTAAAAAAAAGAAGATAAACAAAACATCAAACACTCCACAAAATCACGTTCCCGTCCGCCATTTCCGCATTTCATAAGCAATTTTGACACAGGGCCCATATTAAATTTTCAGCCGATTATACGCCGCAATACAAGGTTTTGAGTATTTTAGCGTAGGCTTTTGTTAGTTGCCCCTTTTCTCATATTGTATCGCATGAGTGGATCCATGTTTGCGGAATCTAATTGCTACTCAGCCACTCGGGGTATTCATCGGGAAATACTATGTATATCCACATATATAGGAACTTATGTGTGTCTATCTATATATTGTGGTATACTAGCGACCCGTTCGCGGCTTCGCCCATTAGTTTAAATTATTATTTATTTATTAATCTAGATTATTTTCTAAATTATGTTAAATTAAATTAACACTTCTATGGGAATATTTATTACATTGAAAACTAAAATTTTAACTGATGTAATAAAAAAGATTGTACCAATTTAGTCGAACTAAAGACTTTTTAGATTTATATATTTTTTTTATTTGTAAACCAATTGAAATAAAACAAATCGAACAGCATGCACAAACACACAGACAAACTGAAAATAATTGTATTGGGTTCTATTATATTGATGAACGGTGAGAATAATAAATATCTTCCATGGACCAACAGCGATCCGTTACAATATTTCTTATCTATATTGGTATATTGTATATACGGAAGGTAAACTAAACTTGCTATGTTATACTAATCCACAGTTTGTAGGCGATTCAAACAAAAGGGAAACGATATGTTTGTTTTCATTGCACTGAGCGCTGCGTTATGAAATATGAAATAATTAAGCGTTTAATAATGCTGTGTTGGATATTCTTTGTTGTGTTGGTCGGTTTTCGAAGGCTTCGTTTTTCGTAAATGCAAAATATATATTGTAACTTAACTTAAGTTTATTATAGAACATAATATTTTTAATTCGGATATTCAGACATGCAGATATATAACATGGTGATTATATATGAGTTTTGATTTTTTTTCTTTTGAGGTACAGAACCCTAAAATGGAATTTGATGCATTGTGTTTATTTTTCAGCTTCACGCTGTATCCCGCACACAGCAGGGTGGGCAGAGGGAACCTAGTGTTAAGACACTCCGTTTCCCACTTTCCGCCAATTTCTGGAACCATTGCGTGTTAAGTAGCGGAACTCAACGCCGCGCTGTCCCCTCGACACCAGAGCGAAAAAATGAAAATATGTAAATAAATATTTCATCTCCCCGGGTGGAGATCGAACCCACAAACAGTCAGATTTACAGGCAAACATTGTCCCCCTGCGCCACGACTGGCCTCAAATATTTATATGCATTACCTGACATTTCCAACCCATATGATCGACGATTGTAAAACTATTCTACATATAATATATCACCAACCAAATATGAATAATATTATGTAAATGTAACTATTTTTTTTCTCAATATTTCGTGGAGTTTCTCGAAAGTGTTTACTCGCACAGCGCCGCGTAAGAAACCGACAATACTTGGTCTCGAGTCTCGACGGACCAGCAGAGTGGAAAGGAGCTGTCATCCGTAAATATTTCTAAAATTTTTCTTTTTATGAAAGTGGTGGAATTTATTATAATTGATATAATAAACGAACTCTTGGTTAATAACAATAGTATAATCATATTTTAGAAAAAAAAATAGCATTTTAATAGAGCTAGTAGCAAAGATTTGAAAGTCTACTATAATTATAGGGTTGAAAGAATTACAACATTTTCGTATGCAATTTATTATAAACAAAAAGAGAAAAATCAAAACGATGTATTACTACCAAAGTTTATTTGCCGACATGGCATCTATCAAATCTATCAAAAATTGCATATATAATGTTAAAAATAAAAATAGTTGTTATATAGTCCTGTATGGTCTTCTTATGATTAACCAAATCAATCAAACTGAAATGCCAAATATGTCCATTATTATTTTAAAAAAAAATGCATTGCTAAAAAATTTCGACGCCATAGGTTTAGCTGTGCTATTTTTCATTTGTTCGCTTGGTTATGTTTATTCGCATAGTAAGTGTATTTTAATTTAATATACGCCGCGCCGTTTGAAAGTGGGTTACGAAGAACGCCGCTCAACGCGGTTACTATTAAGAATAAGAATTTAAAGATTAGGTACATCTGTGTAGTAAGTAGGATAAATATATAAACGTGTATTAAAAATTATGTTATTTTCGAGTAAAATAATAATATATAACAATATAATATGTATTGTTATAACCTTAAGGTTTTTGTTTTAAATTTGACATATCACCCGCATGAGGCATAGTTGGTAGAGAATTTCTAAATTTTAAGTTACTGATTTTTGGCAGAACTTAAGTCAAGGTATTCTCCTCCACAATGACAATCGAAAGTGTGTGTGTATAATTAATCTTTCGATTAGGATCGAACTAAGAGCTGAATACAGTGATTAAAACCACAGTCTGTTCCACTGCGCCATGATTATCAATATCACTTCAAATTTCAAGAATTCACATACATAATATGTATATAGAAAATAGATGTAACAACTAACATTACGCTCTTCGTCACGTCACAATTTAGATCGTCCGTGGATAGCAATTGGTTTTTACAGCGATTTTAAATTTCAAGTACTCTTGAGACCAAGTTGGAATCTTCCCAAGCTAGATTAAGGCAGCTTAGCTGGCTCGGCCGTCCAGTTTAGGTTAATAGGCTTCAGTTCATGCGAGCCCGTCGATTCTTGTGAGACTTCCTCATGGGATTAATTTGTCAGGTTGTTTATAGGAGAGAAAATCTTAAATAAACTCTACAATAAAGTTTTTATATATAATTTCTTTTTACAGACAAGAAAATTCTTAAATTTTTTATGATCAGTCCATTAAAACATTTAAAAGGAAACATTCCAAATAACCCAAGCCTATAATTATTTTATAAATATCATGTTACCATTTAATTTTATTATATTGAAAGAAATGTTTTCTCATTTTTAATACATAACTAAAATACAAAGTATAAATATTAGTAAGTAATATATTATATTAGTAAAATATATTCAGAGTTGAATCTCAATGAAATTTTACATTTAAAATAAAATACGTACGCCACGCTCGAATCTTCACATATAAGAAGATTACAATCACACGAGCAGATCTAACAATTACTTCCGACGTCATTGGCACAGTTCGTACTAAATTTTCTCCTTAGTTTTCCTTAAAATAGGTTGAAATTTTTCTAAGCTAGATTATGGTGGCGTAAATGCCTTGGCCGTCTAGCCCTGGCTAATAGTTCGCCATTAAGGCTTCACTTCAGGATCATGTGAGCTCGCTCAGACCCCAATGTGGCCGTTGGTACGGCTTATATTGTCAGCTACGGGTTGAGAAATATTGCTTTTTTACAATAAAAGAAGAAAACCAGTTAGAAGACTGATTTGGTGTTATGGTTTAGTTTAAATAATAAAAGATATAGTTAAATGAAAATAATGTACCAAAACTAAAAAGTAAATGCTGTAAGTTTTTTTTTTATTTCACACAACAATTGTTGACCTAAATTATATTGAATATATGCATCAAATATATGTACGAGTATATACATTTGATTAATTGTACAAATAGTTAGAGAGTTAAGCTTCACGATGTATCCCACACCCAGCAGGGTAGTCAGAAGGAACCTAGTGCTAAGACACTCTGTTTCCAACTTTCCGTCAAACTTTTCGAAGCATTGTGTGTTGAGTAGAAACTGCCTTCATGCCAGAGCGAGAAAATAAAATATTAATAAATAATAATTCATTGTGATCCGATTGGGGATGGAATCCACTACACCCCATTACAGTCACACTCTAGTGCCCCTGGGCCGCGACGGCTTCGGCTGTTTTGACCGTGACATTTTTTATTTTATTTTATGAATTGCATAACTTATATTTTAATTAACGTTTTTTATTAATCTTTTTGGGCTTAGCTTATCTTCGCAGAAATAATAAAAGTTGACTGGCACCTCAAACCTCATTTCTCGATATATGGAAAAATATCGATAACAATTCTTTTCATCTAAGATATATCAATTTTGGCCGATTAGCTTTACATTTAAAAGAAACAGCTATCCTCCATTGTTATATCCACAACATGCTTTGCTTTCGCAATCGATTATTAGTGTACCCTATATAGGTATTTATATTTTAATTATACACCAAATTTAAAATTTATATTATACAGCAAAATCTACTTTCAACGTGAAATTTAACGTTGCCTTTAATTTGACAAAGGTCCATGTAATTACAAGCACGGTTACTTCAGGGTACTCTGTAATTTAAACTATTCGCTATTAAACAAGATCCCTGTCTAAAGATATTTACTATATAAAATTGGTTAGCTATATTATAATCATTGATTAATTTCCTAGTGAATTGCATATATATTTAATGATAAGTTATAAAAAAAGTGCTGTAATTTACTCAATATTATTATAAAATTTGAGTTCTCTCAAAGAATTTCATGAAATCTTGACTAGTGACTTGCGTAACTATAATATTTCCTTATACTATCATATTCAATTATATTTGTATTTTTTTTCGTTTTATACAAAATTATAAGGTGTTTTTTATCAGGTATTAAAACTGCGATAGACGTAATCAACAAATTAATCGATTACAAGTATATTTAGATAATAATTATGTATGTTTTGTATACTTACTGTATTATTATCAAAAAGTAAAAACACATATTTTTTTGATATTAAAATTTTTACTTGTGTGTTCAATCCCTACTCGGAAAAATAAATTATTATAATTTTACATCTCTGGTTATATTAAGCGCGGCGTTGACTTACGCCCCTCAAAACGTGATGTCACAAATTCGGAATTTCAAGAGAAGAATCATATATCGAAGCAGCGTCATCGTTTCAAATATTAAGTTAATTTGCGGAGTAATGCATGATATTATATAAAAAGAGAATTACATTTTATCTTTCTTAACAGGCTAGTAAATATATCATATATTTTTCATCCTTAAAAAATAATAAAAAAATAAGCTTGTTCTAACAAATAAAAAATGAATTCTTTTCTCTGTGTCCTTTTCCTTTAGTTCTTTTAGAAAGTTCTTATTAGTGTTGTAATTTCTTAGTCTACTGTCTCAGGTAATTCTCAAATCTCTGCACGTAGGTAAATTAATTACGAGCTCTGATAACGTAGAGTTTAATTTAAGAGGTCACGGCTGTTACGTGACTACACTTCATTAGATATATTTTAGGCGTTCAGGTAAGATTCACATATCATCTACGACTTTATGTTAAATTATTCGACATAGATTCTGACTAAGCTAATTTATGAATATTGATGTAGGATTACATAAATTAAAACTAATATTTGACCGATCACAATTATTAATTCTATGTCCGGTTGAGCATAAACACTTTTGAGAACGTTAACGTTAGTTACTACTGCTAGAATAATGTTACATTAAAAATATTCATCTAGGCAATAGAAAATATATTAAATAAAATAAATCACCTTCACGTTGTATCCCGCACACAGCAGGGTAGGCAGAGGGAACCTAGTGTTAAGACACTTCGTTCCCCACTTTCTGCCGAATTCTGGAGGCATTGCGTGTTGAGTGGCAGAACTCAACGCCACGCTTAACCTCGACACCAGAGCGAAGAAATGGAAATATAAATTTAAGTTAATATTTCATCTCCTCGAGTGGGGATCGAACCCACAACCAGTCGGTTTTGCAGTCACACCTCGTGCCGCTGCGCGACGACTGGCCTCCAAATATATTAACACTCACTAAACAAATTTTGCATACATATATTTTCACCTAAAATTTCTAATAGGTGAAAATGGCTAGTAAAACCCTTGTAAAACTATTACGAAGAAGTTTATTGACTAACCAACGAATTTAAACGTGCCCTTCACCTTCCAATTTGACACAAGATTGATTTAAATCGAGTTCATGCCATTTCCATTTAGAATGCAACCATAATGGGTTGTTTGGATACCAGTATAAAATGATCTTCCCCGTTCTCACAATACTTATTCAGCCGCTGAATATTTGAGTGTGACAAATGAACGGGTAAAGTTCTAGAGTTATTGGATGCTTTTAGTTGTCTCCTGACATTTGAAGGAAGCGAGGATGCTCCGAAATGGGCCCCTATTTGGGGCGTGAAATTGAATCTTGTTTTGGA
>DWQW01005547.1:0-17633 GCA_018249695.1 Heliconius erato demophoon
TTTTATGGGAACTTTGCGTGAAGATAAGTGTCGAGGGTGAAAACATGTAATCATAAGACAATAGCTCGATTATCGATAAAAAAAGATAACTGGTTGCCGTCGCCGGAACGATAGGTAAACGTTGCATCTGCTTATCTGTAACGTACAAACACGTATACCTAACTACTTGCTTTTTTAATTTTAGATATATGCAAAATATTGTAATAAAAACTGAAAACTAATTGGATTTTAAATCAGTACTTACTATTTTTTTATATAAAACTCTATAAAAAATATGAGTAAAAAAATAACTTATCACGATACAAAAGGTATTAGAGTAAAAGAACCAATTATGGGACTTTGAAAATTTAAATGGATTTTGGAATTGAACAATTAAGTTGCATAGAAAATTAATTTGGAGTATGAGAATGATGGAAATTACACTTCAAAAAATAATATATTAATAAAAGTATGTAAGAATATTGAATACCATGATTTAATTCGCAGGTACTATTGGTACCATTGGCCAGTTTACCAGTGGGCACGATAGCAGCAATACCCCAGCAGCAATATTCCTTTATGCAACCTGACAACTAACCTTCAGTTCCTTGCAGACATTCCAGCTCGACAGTATAATCCCAGAGGTCCAAGGAGTTCAGACCGTTGAGCTCCCAGGAGTTGAAAGAGTCGCACTGCTCAGTTTCCTCAGTCATTCTGCCATCGGCACTTAACGGTCGAAGGTCACTCACGACGAGGCTGCCATACTTTTTACAGCAATCAGCACAATCAGCGCGCCAGCGACGTAACCACTGTGGCGGCGCAGAACCAACTGAGCGGCGGACCGAGCGAATACCACGGCAATTAAGTTCGACGCGCCATCGCTTGTCCTCCCCAATCTTTCATATCCACCGATAGCTCGACCGAATCAAAAATGTTTTTGGTTTCCATATCTAACTTTACTTAATAAATAAGAAGAGGCACTTTCAAAATGTGTTAAAATTGACAATACAGCTACTATAACACAAGAACTAGATATAATACGAGAAATTGCTTAACTATTGGCACTTAGACAACTGAGGATAAAATCTAATCTAACACAAACGGCGAAAGTGCGCCAATCAATCAAACATTTTGTACGGTAATACGCAATGTCAAAACTAAACCTATAAGATCACGAAGAAAGCATCCGACTATAATAGCCACAGTTGCTTTCTCACGCTTCATGGATCGCGGTGATCCGATAGCAAATCTATTTAAACATGAAATTACAAGAGAGCGACCGAGAACTGTGCCTTATATAAGTTATCTGCATGCAAATATTACACGTATCTTCAATCTTTACTTTCTCAAAATTTATATTAGATTGGTTATTATATCTCTATGAGTAACGGTGAATATGTAAAACTAATTGATGTTGATATTGATCAAATCAATCCGAATTAATGATTTAAAATTAAAAAAAACAGCTTCACGCTGTATCCCGCACATTGCAGGGTAGGGAGAGGGAACATAGTGTTAAGACACTCCACTCCCCACTTTCTGCCGAATTCTGGAGGCATTGCGTGTTTAGTGGCAGAACTCAACGCCGCGCTTTGCCTCAAGACCAGAGCGAAGTGAACCAAATTTAAGTTAATATTTCATCTCCTCGAGTGGGGATTGAACCCACAACCAGTCGGTTTTACAGTCACACTTTGTGCCCCTGCGCCACGATTGGCCTCTAACGTAATGTTTTAAAGTTTCCTTTTAAAAAGTTATATATATTTTAATTTGCAAATACAGTATAACAGTGTTTTTTTACATTGATCGTTTATCATAATATACGTATTTCTATATATATGTATATAAAGCAAGCTACAGTAATTAAAGTGTGCTGTAAAGTTGCTACCCGGAATTCTATTGTTGATCGGTCATAGAACTCTCGTTTTATTTTGTCAATAGCTAAATTGATGGAGTATACGTAGTATATTTTACTACGTACTATTCATCACAAAGGCAATGTATTTAATTTTAATATGTATGTGATTTAGTTGGGAAACTGAACTAATTGTATTGGAATTTATAATATTTGAATGGAAGTGCTAGAAACAAAAGTCTCTTGAAAATGATAAAAAAGTTCAAGATTTTAAGAAGAAGATAATAGCGTGTTGAATAGCTTTTCTATAGTAACTTTCCAGTGAGATAAATTTTAAAATGTTGTAAGTGTAAGTTTTACTTTATTGTATGTTAGTTAACAAATATTAAAATGTTATATGTATGTTAATTAATAGACGTCAAAGGAAATTAGTCCATTCTAGAGTCCATTTTTATTTGATGTGATGATAAGATAAGAATGTTTATTTTAATAATTACTTACTCAATTTATTTATCAATTATGACATCGTTCTATCAGCTACTACTAAGTAACTGAGTACAAAAAATAATGCATTACACCTTGTTTGCACTAACACATAGAAACACCAGTTGGGGTCAAAAATATACGAGATCAAAGTAGGTACTGCTTCGACTAATGCATTTCGGCTATCTAGCTAGATATATGTTCTGGGGCCCTAGACCCCTAGCGTGTAAACGTTGTGTTTTTAATTTTTCGGAACAATTTTTTTTGTTAGTAAAATTTCTGCGGTGAATACCAGACTATTCTGGGGACCCCTTCCTACGCCCATGGGCTATTGTTTACAAGTTAGATTTTTTTTAGCAGTCAGCTCCAGTTTATTTTACTAATAAAATAGGTAGAGACGAAGAGTCTTTTGTCACTTGTCTTTTTAACTTTTTTTCAGAAGAGTTAAATTACGCGAAGAAGCGAAATCTGTATGAGCAAAGCTTCAATTTTAATTTTACGTGAATATTTTCAATTGTAGGTACTATAACATAATATCTGAATTAAAGCTTTAAACTTTTCTAGAACAGTTATTATTTAAATAGTAATTAAGTAAATCTGAGAGGTCCTTGACCTGAGTTGCGACGCTGTTACACGTTGTTACAATTTCAATAGCTGGCTCGACTACCTAGTAATTACTGAATTAAACATTTATTCACTTAAATATGAAAAGGTTAAATATGTTTTATTATATGCGTGCTACTTAATATATATAATTTATAATGTTTTTTTTTTACTTCGCAAATCATCCCGGCCCCGGCCCGAGTTGTTAGTTCGATCTCCACTTGAGGGAATCAATAATTATTTATTAATATTTTCATTTCTTCACTCTGGGAGCAGCGTTCCGCCACTTAACAATGCCAATGGAATTGCTCGCAATGTTTCGAAAAAATTGGCGCAAAGTGGGGACCGGAATGTCTGAACACTAGGTTCCCTCTGCCTACACTGCTGTGTGCGGGATAAAGCGTGAAGCTGATTGCGAATCAAAGATTGCGTCCACCAGCCACATTTCGAGTAGTGTCGCGGAACACGCAGTTTACTGAAACTCCTAGGACCCATCAATTCGGAGCAATAAAATTTACATTAAAACGCTGTCTCACTACGCCACGATCTTTAACAAAAAAGTACATACAGGAAGAAATTTCTGTACAAACAAACAATGCCAATGTGAAGTAAAATGACAAAGGTAACCGACCTCTCGAGGTCCACGCGTTGATTACGACACATGAAATATGTAAGCTCTGATGTATCACATTCCTCACACACGTAACGTCCAGTCACCAGATAATAGACAACCACCACCACCACCACCACCAGCACGACGCGCAATTCGTGGATCAAACTTGTCCGATTTACTAGCCGTGACGGCTTAATGTCCAACTAATGAACAAATATGTAAATTTAAATTTAAATGAAACATGATTATTTTTTCCGAGTTTATAATGCACTCTTATTATATTGTGCTCAGTTTTTAATTTGATTGTTATGTAATTTCCTATAAAGAAATTAATAGTCGTATATTATATTCGTGGACTATAAAATGTTAAATTTCATTCACTTCCCTTCACGACCCAAGGAAGTTGGAGTTGTGGTCGACTGGGCGGTGGTAACCATTGTTTGTCCAATTTCTTATGCGATTTTCTTTCAAATGTTGGATTCACATAAAAAACATATGAGTGATACCTGCAGATTTATGCACTGTGATCTCGACCTATATATACACGCATGCCACAGCTTTTCAAGCTCAGTGGTTTCGGAACCTTATCTGGCATTTTACAAATTTAGTAATGAAGGAATTTTATATAATTATATAGTTATACTGCGAATGGATATATTTTTTCATAAATAAGTATTTAAAATTACTTTTGTTACTATTATATTATTAACTTTTTCATTACAGATAACAGTACATCTGAATTTTAAATCAATACAAATGGAGATCATAAGAAACGCACGATTGTTTCTTATTATTATTTCATATTTATATTATCACGCGCGTAATCAAAGCTGCCGCTTGTTGCTCGTATAATGTATTGTACTCATATACGGTCTATAACGTGAAATATATTGGTTTTTAAAGAGATACAATATACTTCAGTCTACCCGTGACCACGGAAAATATAGGCAAGTACAAAATATAGGCGATTAATCCGGTTAAAATAGTTTCATTTAAAATACAATATACTTATTTAGAAAACGTATAAAAATTTGAACGGAGCGAGACTCGAACCCAGGCGCGGGCAAGAAGTTTTAGTCTTCAAATAAGTTTTTTTGTTCTTTTCGAAAAATCATTAGGCTCATACTAAAATATTTTGTTTCCCATATTGTTTTATTAAACTTAGAAATATAATCAAATAATGCATAGGTAATTAGATACGATAACTTTAAGATGGCTGTGAGATAGATTGAAATTTAATTACCATTTGTTTATTTATATTATTCGACACTCATTCCATAATAAAAAAAATATTAGTTTAAATGTCTATGTAAATATTATTAAAGAGCCCTAAATCAACTTATCAGTTAATCTCTATATACATATTTGTATGGACAATCCAATTAAGTGGAAAGTCATCGTTCAGCGTACAAATATAGATTTAGTTTGTGGGTCGTAGTTTACTTATCTATATAGTTTTCGACATGTATTATTTTTGGTTGTTAGTTTATCGCATCCCTGACACGATCTCGGTTTATTTTTTAATGATAATTATATTATTCATAATATAGGTATAAATTTCTTGCATTATTATTGTTTTAACCTAACCTATCTAACGCAATATTT
Source organism: Heliconius erato demophoon (assembly GCA_018249695.1). Lineage (NCBI taxonomy): Eukaryota > Metazoa > Arthropoda > Insecta > Lepidoptera > Nymphalidae > Heliconius > Heliconius erato. Next base: position 5,136 of record DWQW01005547.1, read on the forward strand.
GTGGGTTCAACAAATTAAAACAAAAACCAAAATTTTTAAGAAAAACGTTTAGATTAAAAACACATCGTATCGTATCGTATATAAGCTTTTATTATTTTTGTATGTAAAAATGACATCACAGATTATAGGTACGACTTAAACTTCAAATACGTTTGAAATAACCAAATCTTTTAAATAATATTACTTTGTTGTCTTAAAAAATCAATATCTAGACAATACATACCTGAGGCCGGTCGAGGCGCAGAGGCACAAAGTGTGACTGTAAAACCGACTGGTTGTGGGTTCGATCCCCACTCGAGGATATGAAATATTTGTTTTAAATTTATATTTCCATTTCTTCGTTCTGGAGTCGAGGCAAAGCGCGGCGTTGAGTTCTGTCACTCAACACGCAGAATTCGGCAGAAAGTGGGGAACGAAGTGTCTTAACATTAGGTTCCCTCTGCCTACCCTGCTGTGTGCGGGATACAATTTCAAATTATAGAGATAAAATGAAAATATTTGTACGTAAATGTGCAAAAACACTAATCTATTACAAGCGTTTAAACAAACTGTGCTATGTAATAAAGGAAGTAAGAGACCAATTATTTAAATTAACCACAATAACCGTTTGTCTGTAGCTGCATACGTGTATGTATAGCTGGCCTTTAGCATTTCTTAAGAAACTCTGTAATTATTTTCATCTTACATCAACTTCGACCATTTGAAATTGTTGACAAAATTATTTTATTTCTTTATATTTTCTTAGAAAATTTTCTTTATACTAATACAATGTCAGTTTTAACGAAGATTAGCTTAATTTTAATTATTTTATGCAAAAATTTAAAGCAAATATTTTAATATGGCGTTATTATTAGTAATGTTAGTATTGTTTTCTTACATATGTAACTATATAAATATATTGTATGAAATAAATTTTCTTAATGTTAATTAATCATTAAAGCAGTATTTAACAAAATCTGTACCACTAAACAGTTACAAACAAACTGAATTATATAACACTTCTCTATGTATAATATATAGATCTATTCATGTTTTTCTATGTCTTTGTCTGTCATCTTTACTAGCTTTGACAATTAATATATTTGGGTCACATGTATTTGTAAATTATTTTGTTGCGGACTCCACTTTAAAACCAGTTATTACCAAGTGAATGTGTTAAAATTTTACATAAATAAACATTAGCTTTAAACGACAAACCTTACTTGGGTAACTGACATTATATTATTTTAGATATACAATTTTCAAATATGATCACCTTTAAATGATTATAAAAGTATATTTTACATCAAGATTTTATATCAAGAGCATGGGCGTATCTAAAGAAATTTTCTGGGGCTGGACTGCACTTTAGCTATAAAATTTTAATTTTTCGCGGCACCATATTATTCTGAGGCCAGTGACTGTAAAACCGACTGGTTGTGGGTTCGATCCCCACTCGAGGAGATGGAATATTTACTTAAATTCATATTTGCATTTCTTCGCTCTGGTGTCGAGCTTAAGCGCGGCGTTGAGTTCTGCCACTCAACACACAATGCCTCCCGAATTCGGCAGAAAGTGGGGAACGGAGTGTCTTAACACTAGGTTCCGTCTGCTTACCCTGCTGTGTGCGGGATACAGCGTGAAGCTGTTTTTTTACCATATTATTCTGGGTTGGGGACGGATTCCACTCCCTTTTCCAACGCCCACGCGTATAAAAGATCAAATAACAAGATTAATTGTCAAAATAATCATGATACTTACAAAGATTACATAAGATGGTTTTGCTCAACGTTCATCTCAGGGTGATGTATTGTAACCTGTGTTGTAGTATTGTGAAATTGGCGCATTGTCTTACAAATACTAATATGTTCTATTACGTTACAATGTATTTGTTAATAGTTGTTTAAAGTGATACATTATTTATAAACTGGTGATGGATGATAAGGCCTTTAATCTAAATCGCAGAGATTTGCTACGTAACTGAGATATATTTGTAGGCCTAAGGTATTATTAAATAAATCCGATTTTTTTATTTAATCTTTAAACAAATAAAATAAAATAACAATATACATACAATATTTATTTTAAGCATTTGTAATTGTTTTTTTTTTTTTAATAAAAGAATTCATACCTCTTACGTTTACGTACTTATACGTTTAAACAAAAAAATAACAAAAAACTATCTTGTAATATTACTTACTATGTGCAAAGTAACTTGTAAGTTTGTGGTCTTTCACCAGAGAAAGAAAAAGATAAGAAATTGGCTTACATGGTTTATGTTTACTGTTTACATTGTTGCGTGTTGTTATGTCAAAACGTTGCATATTTGCGGTTTTATTTATGATTTGTGTACTCGTATATAGTTTTTTTAAAAATCAAAAATCAAATCAGCTTCACGCTGTTGGCACACAGCTGGGTAGGCAGAGGGAACCTAGTGTTGGGACACTCCTTTCCCCACTTTCTGCCAAATTCTGGAGGCATTGCGTGTTGAGTGGCAGAACTTTTGTCTCGAGACCAGAGCGAAGAAATGGAAATATAAATTTGAAGTAAATATTTCATCTCCTCGAGTGGGGATCGAACCCATAACCAGTCGGTTTTACAGTCACACTTTGTGCCCCTGCGCCACGACTGGCCTCAATAGTTTTTTTATTGTTCTTTAATAATAACAAATTCTCAAATGTATGTGGACGCATGCTTAACTTAAGTAAGATAAGATTGCTGGACTGTAAAAATTAGCTATATTATATTCTAAAATTGTAATTTTGAAATATGTGTTTTTAATAATCCATACACGCAACTTGGTAGGATCGTAAAAAAAATTACAACAACACATGACAACATAGCGTAACAGAGCATATACACTGTATATACGATTATATTGACGAAAACAAGAGCATTTTCGCAAAATTTTGTAGGTACATAGGCGAGGCCGCGGCACCATCTACTCACTTTCTAAAGCAAATTGATACGGCTTTCAACAAATTGGTCGGCTCCCTTGCGCGTGCGCACTACAAACGAAATGGCGATGGGTTGACATTTGCCATTCCTTTTGCCATTAGATTACCTAGAATTTTACCTTTCTCCTTTGTTCTTTTCTATGGAACTTTTTACTTTTTAAGTATATTAGCTTTCTCTAGGGAAATTTATAAATATAATAATTGTTATTTAATATGTAATAAATACCTATCACTTGTTTACTAAATTAATTTTTCTTACTATGCTCCACCATCGAAATTTTATATGAAAGAAGGTATTAAACTTTATTAGAAGTGCGGAGGGCACACTACTAAAGCATTTTAGTCATTAAAATTATTGTTTTCATCAGACAATATTTTTTAAGATATTCGCAAGTCATTATCTAATATAAAAAAATATAATAAATTAAACGGCAAATGTACAAGAAATCTAGGACGTAGTGCATTTTCCTCTACATCTTAAGCTCTATGTGCTTTATACAAATAAAAAACTTATTTTTTATAGAATTCTAGTGTTACAGTCCAAAACGAATTGATTGATGATTTTTATGAAATTTTATATATATGTTACTGTATGTTACCATCAATCTGTATAATTCAGATATTCTATACAATATATAGGCAATGAAAAAAATACCTGGGGCGATATGGATTGTTATGAATATTTTTGTTCATTATTTACTTTATGTATTGAGTGATTTGGATTTATAACTAATTGATAATATGTAATAACTAAGAAGTTGTGGCCCAAGTTAACACGAACCTAAGTGATACTCGATAGTAGTGAGTTCAACTTCAAAATTGCTGTTTTATCGCTCTAATTACATATAGTGAGTAAGTATAGAGAAGAGAATTCATATAGTGAGTAAATATAATAAGAAAGAAAAGAACTAAGTGATTTGTCACTGATAGTGATATGAAGGGAAAGAAAATGACGATCGAAAGAAGATTTAAACAATAAATATTGCAGCTGTTAACGGTTTTCATATTTACAATGACCCTTATCACTTTACACACGATTATAGTAATGGGCTTCGCTATCATGTACTACTCGTCTTGTTCGAAGTGTTATTTGTTTTTACGATTCTATTAGCACGTATACATATAAATGTTTATGTGGTCTATAACAAAAACATATTTTTATAAGTTATATGTCGATTGACAAGTTAGAACTATGTATGTTTTTTTTATTAAATAAAATTTTAAAAAAATCAGCTTCAAGCTGTATTCTGCACACGGCAGTGTAGGGCAGAGGGAACCAGTGTTGAGACACTCCCTTCTCAACTTTCTGACGAATTCAGGAAGCATTGCGTGTTGAGTGGCGGAACTCAACGCTGCGCTTTGCTTCGACACCATAGTGAAGATATAAAAAAATATAAATTTAAATAATTATTTCATTTCTCGAATGGGAATCGAACCCACAACCAGTCGCATTTACAGCCACACACTTGTGCCCTTTACCACGATTGGCCTTAATATTAAAAATGTGTATTTTTATTATAATAATTATTATCTATAGGTCACGTTAAGGGGATACTAAGTATAAATTGTCGACACTTTACATTGTCTATAAATTGTATTCAAATTGAAAGTGTAATTTTAGTTATTTCATTAAATTACGTTCGATATTAAATGTTTAACTTTTTATATATATTAAGTTACTTTAAAAATAAGGTTCACGCTGTATACACAAAGCATGGCAGGCAGAGGGAACCTAGTGTTAAGACACTCCGTTGTCCGCTTTATACCGAATTCTGGAGCTAGTTAAGGTACTTCAAAAAATATTTGTTAGTTATTTAATAAAAATAATATTTTGTTAGGATTAATTATGTATTCGTAGAACAATATTATTTTTTATTTCCCATATAGACATAAGTTCTAGTAAAGTGTCTACTTATGATCAAAATCATAAATCCTATTCAAAATTATTACAAGATTTGTAATAGTTTAAAAATTCTATAGTTTCAATGTAAATATACATTATTTAGTTATGAAAATTAATTAGGCTTCCTTTTCATAGTCAAATTTTAATGGCCTTTGCTGTACAAGTCCTACTTTAAAATTGAATTTTAATGCGCGCGGGGATCGTTAGTGCTAGGAAAGTTTAAATATCAAAGCAAATGGGGTCGTTTTGAGTTTCCTTTTAAGTGCATTCATAAAATGATTCTCGCACTCAAATCATATATAATGATAGATGAATATTTATATATTTCAAATTTGCAAATGGTGGTGCCTTATCTTTATTTAATTTAACATAAGCCAGTCGTGGCGCAGGGGCACAAACTGTGATTGTAAAATTGACTGGTTGTGGGTTCGATCCCTACTCGAGGATATAAAATATTTATTTACATTTATATTTTCATTTCTTAGCTCTGGTGTCAAGGCAAAGCCCAGCGTTGAGTTGCGCCATTCAACATGCAATGCCTATAGAACTCGGCGGAAAGTGGGGAACGGAGTGTCTTAACGCTAGTTTGCTTCTGCCTACCCTGCTGTGTGTGGGAACAGCGTGAAGCTGATTTTTTATAAGCATATTTAATTTTTTTAATTTTTTACAAAAATATTCCATGTTGTTGATATTTGAGGCTATCGTGGTGTTGTGGAATGGCGTGTAGCTGTAAACGCAATAGCTGTGAATTCGATCCCCATTTGTGAAAATAAATTATTGTAATTTTTCCGCCCTGGCAATATGTAGTGAAAGCACAGTGTAAAGATCCGCCACATAACACGCAATGTCTCGAATTCCGGCGGAACTATTATTAATTATATATTTATCAATGAATACAGCATCTCAAGATCGATCTCAATCTTGAGAACGATTTATAAATACGATCCTTAGATTACTAATAACTTTGTACGTAACACATAACCTTGAATTTCTCGTAATAAGTAAGTTCAAAGTGCAGAAACGTTTAATTTACTGTATAATTTAGTATTCAACCAATAGCATACATATCATAAAAAGAAAGAAAGAAGAGAGACCAGTCACTTTGGTTTTCAGAAATTCTATAATTTTATCACTAATTATATTTATGATATGAATGCCTTAAATAAAAAAAAATCACAATAATCTGATCGCAAAAAGTAAAAAAAATACTAAATATTTTAGACCTGACCCACAGGTGCTTTAATTAATGCGATGGTGATGCAAAATGTCGATACCACTATCAATGTACCAGATTGGTACTACCAATAGTCGTTTAAGTTTTCACAGCGAAAAGTCTCGAGAGGCTATCGCGTAACTGTTGGGTCAAGAACCGGACGCAGAAGGCAGTATTGCTTAAAACGACTCTTATCGCAAAGAACTTCCTTTCTCTGATACCATAACCATAGACGGCTTGAAACTTTGTTCCGCTATTAACAATAGTTTGTATATTTTTAAAATATAATGTCTGTTTATTTATTATAATGCCTATTTATCTATTTATTTATTCGATATTTTAATTTGTAGAGTAGCTTTTCCTCATGCCTTATATGTCTCTACATGAGTAATAAGACACGTTAAAGGTGATTTTTCAGATAATTTTGTACTATACGTTGATTACAATGTAAATAAATCAAAAATATTTAAAATACATGTTTTTAAAATAATAACGTTGAAAAAATCTTGTAAATTGTTACTTGATTTAAAAAAATACATTAGTAATAAACCTTAACACCATCTTTTTAACAAATAAATTAAAAATGATTAACAATATTTATGGAAAATATATATTTTTTGTTTAAAATAATAAATACTACTATTACTTTCTCATATCATCTTCGCCTTTTATATCTATAATTGTCTATATTTTTCCATATATTTACTAAAATGTACTTAAATATATTATTTTTAAAACGTCATCAAAGTAAGTATTAAGAGAAATAAGTAAAACCGGATATTGAGATGCTGTTTATTTCAAGGGCAGGCGTACCGGTTGTGAGCGTGTCCACTTAATAAAAAAAAAACCTGTAATTATTCACCATGACTCGCCTTGTGATCTATAGAAAACGCAATCGTTCGTATCATCAACGTCGTCGTTTACCAAGACTTATGTGAAACGTAGAGCTTATATTTTGTTTAACAGATAGGATGCTATTTTTTAGAATCTTTTGCTTTTTTTCACATTAATATTTTGGAAGCATGAGCATTCATGAATTTGTATTTCCATTTCTTCGCTCTGGTGTATAGGCAAAGCGCGGCGTTGAGTTCTGCCATTCAACACGCAATGCCTCCAGAATTTGGCAGAAAGTGGGGAACGGAGTGTCTTAGCACTAACAAGGTTCCCTCTGCCTACCCTGCTGTGTGCGGGATACAGTGTGAAGCTGGTTTTTTTTATTTCATAGCATGTTAAGTGACGTGACACTGTGATTTAATTACGAGTAAGCATAAAACAACAAACCAACTACACTCGCGTGTACAAACATACACTTGCCTTCTGCGCTACGACGGTGTGATTCAATCATTAAAAATATAATGAATCTAATTTATATGCTAAAAAGCATTACATGATTTGTTAGTTAGATCCCTGCGGTATAATGCAGCTGCAGCTGCTATGCAGGTGCAATATAAAGCTTTTAAAAGCGAGCCTCCGCTTGAGTTAGTACGAAATAAAAAATATTCGGTATGAGAGCCGACCTCGCATAACGAGGGTTCCGTACCAATTTCTGTATTATATGTCAACGAAGTATAAGTTATAAAAGTGCTTGGAATATGCACACCAAGCCTTTTCATCTGATACCTCACTTGAACTAGCGGCTTTTCTAGAATTTAACAACAAATGTTTAAATTTTTTTCCTGAACTAGTACTATCTGTGATGTTACTGTCTTTAACTGTGGAAGTACCCTATTAGTTTTCATTCTCTTTGTAGTATCGAAACACGCGATTTTTTGCGATGTAAACGGCCATATCTTTTTTATAAGTTAATGGAGAAATATGATTTTTTTAGGAAATCAAGGGACCGTATGGGTGTATAGTTTGAATTTCAACTCGATATCTCCCCGCGTTCTGAGATAAAGTCTCTTGACAGACAGACCAACGGACAACAAAGTGATCTTAAAAGGTACGGGACCCTAAATAGGATCCTTTAATCCATATTTAATTTGATCTTCATATAAAGAAATATTTGTTTATTTACATCATTCATATATAATTATTGATAACAGATAACATTTCTTGTGCAACAACATTTTAATTGACGTCATTGACACGTAAATAATTTAAATTTGTATCAATAGAGTTTAAAAAACTCTATATTGTTTTCAAATAAACGCAAATTCCTATCAATAAATAATTGAAAAAGTTAAAAATTTGTAAAAATAATTATTAAAGTAAATAAAATATGTATAACGATCGCAAATCCAATACCGCCGTAACTACTTCGCACAATAAGCAATAAATCGCAGCTTCCACACGCGATTCGTTATGCACTATCGATTTGCGCAGCACTCAAAGATTATAGCCGCGACGTGACAAAAGTGGACCTTGAAAAACAGAAAATAAGGGCCACGTTCATACAACACTCTCTTATGAACGTACCCAGTCAAAAATGGACCAAGAAATAAGCTTTCTGGGTGTAAGGAGGGGCGCTATATTTGCTTTTATTATAAGGGTTGGGGGAGTCGCCTATGTAGATATATGTAATACTGCTTATCCTGTTATATAAGAGGGAGATTTTGATAGCAAAATATATTCTGTATTTTGCTACTAAAATCAATCAATCAAAATAAGTGACTATTTTCTCTCGTTCTCAATTAATTATGTATTATATATGAAATAACATTTCTTTAAGCAATTTATACGGTTTTTGTTTAAGTTTTTTTTTCGTTTTATTTAAGCATCTTTAATGGTCCCCTATATATTGAGTTAATTATAATTAGGAATTTTAAATTGAAGTTGAACTAAAGGGGAGAATCAAACAGCTTTGTATAGTCATAAAATTTAAATAATAAAATTCACTCGTTCAGTTTGAACGTACATTCTAAGAATTCATTAAAAGAATAATGGTTTCTATTTGAACTGCTCAGTGAAAGTTTACAAATTCCAAAGTAGGTACGTACATTATGTATAAATTATATAAAATATAACGAATTATAGATTAAATAAAATATATGTATATTTGTAAATTTAACATTATAATAAAGTTAAGTTTACATTATTAATGCATCGAATAATATAAAAACAGCAATAATCAAATAGGTAAGTATTATTAGGTGCTCTAAATCTTGTAGGAATTAGAATATAAAAAAAGCTACTTTAACTCACTGTTAGAATTTTATTTAGCTACTTGTGTCAGCCAAATGAATACTGTTCTAAAAAGTCTATTGAGGATCTGGTTCATAAGTGTCACTCGTATACTGAAGAAGCTATTGTTTTATAATACGCTTTAAAAGCATATATGTATGTATATCTTAGTTTTAAATATATATCTACATCGTAAGTTATAATTTCTTTTGAAACTTTGCAAGTCTTTATGCCTTTGTCGCTATGGTTGTACAAAAAGGCTTCGACAAGGTTTTGATACAACCACCTAATGTCGGCCAAGGGTGAGCCGGCGTATGAACCCACTTAAGATTATGATCAGTTTTCTCATTCTCTTAAAAATAGTTACTTAGTTCCACTGTTGCAATATTACTATACGTCTAATCGTAAGCCTATTAGCCTCAATAAACCGTGATTTGACAACTAAAAAGTGGGACGTCATAAGTCAATTAAGTTTGTGGCCTGTGCCCACAACGTAGTGGATCCGTGTCTGGTAAAATAGCATCTGATGTTTTTCTTTGCTAAATATACAAAAAATAAATTTTATTTATGATAAATATTTTCCATTTATATATTTATACAAACCTATCGTCAAAGCGGGAATATAGTGTAAGACACTTCGTTCCCCACTTTCTGCCGAATTCTGGAGGCATTGCGTGTTAAGTGGCAGAACTCAACGCCGCGCTTTCCCTTGACACCAGACCGAAGAAATGGAAACATAACCCACAACCAGTCGGTTATAGTCACACCTTGTGCCGCTGCGCCACGACTGGCCTCAATATTATGATACTTTTATATAATAAAGTACAATATCAAGAACTAGAACGTTGTTAGTCAGCAATGATGATTCTCACGGTTGTAAAGTAATCCTAGCATTATCTTGTTTCTTATAGTGATGACTTATTACTTATACTTACTGAATTACAATTGCTTTTTATATGTACGAGTATACAGTTAAATACGGTAAGCATTTAAAAAATTAATTATTGTATAAAAAAAGTTTAAATTAAAGAAAAACAATGTCTTGAGGCCGTCGTGGTGCAGGGGCAGAAGCGTGTGACTGTAAACGCGACAGTTGTAGGTTCGATTCTCATTCGAAGAAAAGAAACTGAGGCGTTAAGTTCCGCGGGTTACAGCGTGAAGCTAAATACTAAAATAAAATAAATAAACAGGTTGTCTGCAATATCAGTTTACGTAGGATAATTTTACGTGATAACGTCATAATAAATTTATTAATTTGAATGGAATGAAAAATAACATACTTTTATGAATTAGATTGAATTATTATCATAAAAATCATCATTATTAAAAACAGGAATATTAGAAGAAGTTACTTGAAAATTAATTTTTTTTCCATAAATTTACATTTATCCGTAATCTTTAATTCAAATATTTCTTTTTCTTAAACTATATCTATTATTAATTATATTGATGCCAGTCGTGGCGCAGCGGCACGATGTGTGACTGTAAAAGCTCTGGTGTCGAGGCTAAGCGCGGCGTTGAGTCCAGAATTCGGCATAAAGTGGGGAACGGAGTGTCGTAACACTAGGTTCCCTCTGCCTACCCTGCTGTGTGCGGGATACAACGTGAAGCTGATTTGATTTGATTTTGACTTAAACTATACAAATTGTTTATAAGAAACAATGTGATATTTAACTACAAGTATCTATGAATGGCTAGTAGTTCTCTTTTCCGCTCTTTCGCTTGCACGGTCGGCTCAAACGGAACGTGACAATGAGTCTCTCCATTTTCGGGCGTGCAGCCGGCGTTCATCGATTTATAAGGTTTTATCACGTCAATATTAAAAAAACAATATAATTAAAAATACTATTAAGAGAAATAAGAAAAGTATGGAAGACAAGATAAGATTTTAGTTTACTATATTTAATTTCTTGTACATTTGTTAAACATGTTAGTCAATTTACAAAATTAGTGTCACCGAACAATTAGGAAATAATGTCAACGTACCAGCTTATATTTAAAAAATCACATTATAACTAGTTCACGTTTCATTCTTATCAGTGTTGGTAAAGCCGCGGGCAAATTAACTCGAAACGAAAACGAGGCCACGCGACTCAATAAGCTAAAGTATAACATAATAACTTAAAAGAAAATAAATATAAAAATTTACAAAAACATAAATAAACCAGCCTCATTCTGTATCCCGCACACAGCAGGGTAGGCAGAGGGAACCTAGAGCTGAGCCATTCCGTTTCCCATTTTACGCCATATTCGGCAGGCATTGCGTCTTGAGTGGAGGAAATCAACGCCACGCTTTGTCTCGACACCAGAGAGAAGAAATGAAAATATTAAACACTTAACTTCCTCGAGCGGGAATCGAATCCACAAACATTCGCGTTTAGTCACACACTTGTGTTTTATTAAGACACGACATGACATTTTCCGCGACAAATGATTTTATTATATCAATCGACACAACTCTATCAAACCACGTGACATTGAGGATATTAACGAGATTGCAAATTAATCTATGCTGCAATTCAATCGATTCTCAGCACCGTTGCGATTAGGAAGCGTTATAAAAACACGAAGTCGAAGCTAAAACCGAGTATAATTCGTAGGGGGCTCGGTATCGATTTTAAAACCCTATAAAAGTTGAGGGGAGAGGGTGAACGCACTCCGCGGCACGTTACAAGGATCCAAGCCAAGGTTCGTTTGCCAAAACGGGATGCCATCTGGACGAGCCCTTCGTGTCGACTATACACGTTTTTTTTTTGTTTTATTGTGCCATTGTGACTCACAATATCTGACCTCAGTTTTTTATTTATATGGAGACTTTTATTATTAATTTATAAAGAATTGTAAAATTATACACCTTAAATAATAAGTGAAGCAATTAATAATTTAATAAAAACTGGTTTTGTGCTTTTTCTATACGACGTAAATATAAATTAATTGAAAAAAAAAGCTACGAGTCTCAGCGACTTCCGCTCTATTCAAACAGTAAATGCCTGAATGCAACACGTAATGCCTCCAGAATTCGGCGGAAAGTGGCGAACAGAGTGTTTTAACACTCCAGGCTCCATCTGCCTGCCCTGCTCCATGCGGGATACAGCGTGAAGCTAATGTAAATAGCTGATTTGAAATATTCACACTTTAGTCTTCATATATTATAATAATAATAATTTATGTACAATTTTTAATTTAAACTATAGACAAATAGAGGAAAACCTTGATGTAACGACTTGACGCAAGAAATAAATATAAAATCCTGTAGAGGTTAAATCTAACAAGGTAAGTTAGTAACAACTTCTTAGAATATAATATGTAAATTATCACACTGT
>DWQW01005548.1:0-17627 GCA_018249695.1 Heliconius erato demophoon
TTCTTCGCTCTGGTGTCGAGGTTAAGCGCGGCGTTGAGTTCTGCCACTCAACACGCAATGCCTCCAGAATTCGGCAGAAAGTGGGGAACGGAATGTCTTAACACTAGATTCCCTCTGCCTACCCTGCCGTGTGCGGGATACAGCGTGAAGCTAATTTAATTTTAATTTTTTTTTATATAATAAGAATAACCAATCTTTAAACCTTATAACCCTTCCATATGGGAATATTACGTGCTTTTACTAAATTAACTTGGTTAGTATTCCTTGAATACCCGCGGTCTAGTAATAAAAAGTTGTCTATGACACGTTACGGCTACATCGAAACGATTAAAGCGATATTAACCTAACCTCCTTTTTTTCTGTTTTAACTATTACAAATTGTAAAATATTTTATTTTACTTCACGCTGTATGCACACAGCAGGGTAGACAGAGGGAACCTAGTGTTAAGGCACTCCGTTCCCCACTTTCTGCTGAATTCTAGAGGCATTGCGTGTTGGATGGCGGAACTCAACGCCGCGCTTAGCCTCGACACCAGAGCGAAGAAATGGAAATATAAATTTACGTAAATATTTCTCTCAATATATCTCCTCGAGTGGGGATGGAACCCACAACCAGTCGGTTTTACAGTCACACTTCATGCCGCTGCGCCACGACTGGCCTCGACTGGCCTCAAATAGTAAAATGGGGTGATTAATTTCTAGAATGAACACAGTGAACTGTATATCCTCCAGATACGAAGCAGAGAGGAGAAATATATTTTTTAATATTACATATTACGATTTTTTTTTAAAGTCAGCTTTCCTTCAAAATTCTTTTCTTATTTTCCAAATACCTCAGCCAGCCCTCAGCTCAGCTGTTGGGCCTGTAATGCAAAATCAAATTGTGAAAACTAAAAAACAAGACCAAAATTCATTTCGTACGAAACTTTGTTTTTGGCAGAGCGCGTTCACGGGATGAGAGTAAGCCATCCGTCTCTTTTGTAACAGAAATGCCAAAAGATTAGGTTTTTCTAGATTTTTCTCTTTGAACTGACTTGATTGCTATTTGGATATAAAATATTTAATATTTAATTACTGTGCATTTACATATTTTTTTGTTTCAGTTAAAAAAAATCTATGATATTGTACTTATATATTTTTAAGTTCAATATTATAAGTAGGCGCTGGTTCAAATCCCGCTACGTCCAATTTTTTATGTATTCTAAGATATATTATAAAGTATCTTAATCTGAGTTTGTCGTTTTGGTTTTATTTTCCCCATTGTTTCGAATTTCAGTTATAAATTGTATACCGAATTTAATTTCGAGATACTGCATTTTGCGTGGCAGAGCTTAACGCTGCGCTTTATAATCTTTTTGTGTGCAAAGGGAACCTGGCAACCTGGACAATCCGTTCCCATTAAAACACTTCCTTTTGTCACTTTTCATCGAGATGGACACTTTCGTGTTGAGTTGCGCAACTAAAAGCCGTGCTTTACGTCGTTGCCGGATTGTGAAAATTACAATATTTCATATTTCATTTCCTCGAGTGGGAATCGAACCAACGACTCAACGTTGGCACAACCCACAATAATCACTAGCTTGTACCCCACACGCGAAACGCGAGTGCTATATGCCACGTTGGAAAATCTGAGCCAATATTGAAAAATCTTAAATATAGGTAGGTACATAATATTTTAGAAATGGATCTAAACGACTACTGACCATATTTCTAAACGGAATAATAATATAACAATATAGACAATTTCAAACAATACTGCCTTCTCGTTCCTGTTCTTGACCCAATAGTTAAGTGAAAGCCTCTTAAGATGTTAGTCGAAGCTTTTGGCTATCGAACTGTAAATACTATTAGTGCATTCGGCAAAGCTTAGGATTTCTTTATTTATGTTTTTTTTTAACGTTTAGTATTTTAAACATTTAAGAAAAAACTATCTGGAAATAAGACAGTTGTAGGTTTGTTTCAATTCTGGGAGTTTCAAACCAGCAAAAAGTGGAGAAAGAAGAGTTTACACTAAGTTTTCTCAGCGTAACCTGCTAGGATAAAGCCTGAAGTTAAAAAAATATCAGACACACAATCTAAAAGCCCCAAAGTCCCAAAAGCAATATACAAACCTGGCGTTGAATCTAAGCCTTTCAACTTAAAATTCAAGCCATTCAACCAACCACTGCACCATACGTCCATAACAAAAGTAAGTATAAACTCACTCAAACTGAGTGTAAAAATATAGATAACCTTATAATTTGAAAGCAACCGGCCAGAGCACCTCGTAACTAAATGCAAATTTGCCTCAAAAAGGATTGTTAAAAATTTTTCCAACTAAATAGTTTTTTTTAACTGAGCTCCAGGAACCAGCTGCCGTATTTTTTTTCCTTTCACGTTTCATAATATTTTTTGAAATCTCGAGTGTTATTTTCGTATATATTCTATAAGGAAAACAATATAAAAAAATTACAACATACATACATGTATTGTTTATTGTTAATATAATTTATATAATATTTTGTAGATCTTTTTCATTTATATTTTTTTAACTTCTCGCTCCATTCCACTCACACTAGTAGATTAAGATAATTTACAGTTTATTGACTCTACTTCATTCTCCGCTCTTCACCTAGATTGGAGAAGTTTCTTATTGAGTAGCGCTCATATATTTTCTATGTACAAACATATGTACATTTATTTTATATTCATACATTAGTTTCATGGCTGGTAAACAAAATGCGACGTTGTGCTCCGTGATTTCTCTTAAATTGGGCGGAAAGTAGAGAACGAAGTGTCGTAACACTACATTCTCTAATATCCTTATCGCATGTCTATCCCGTTATACGGTAAAAAGCACAGAGTTACCATTTTCAACTAAACTAACATAAACTTTTTGTTTGCTTATATAAATCACTGTAAGCTTTTTATTTCATTGACGTAGCCTAATGTGTCTTGTCTTCTCCAGACGGCTAAATATTTAATTTAGAAGTTATTTTTACGTATTTTTTTATAAATTTTAATGATTTTCAAAGAACATATATATAACCAATTTACCATCGTGGTTCATTTATGACCCAAACCACCGAAAACCAGCTTCACATTTTTTTGCATTAAGTAGAGGGAATCTAGTACATTATTTCTGAGGCATTGCGTTTTAAGTGGTGGGACTCGATGTCGCGTTGTGCCATCAAAATTCGACAGAAAATGGGGAAGTAAGTGTTAACACTAGTTCCCCTGACCTGTGCGCAGGATACAGCGTGAAGCTGAAAAAAAACCCCAAATTTTCACTTTACCCTCTAGAGAGGAAACACAGTTTGAAAATATAAATTTATCTAATTCCCACGAAACTAACTTTTAATAAATAAATTTTGTTTGTTATTTTTTTCCACTGAATGAGCTCCCACAGGACGGCAGTTGGGGGACTCTCGTTAAGTGAATTGGACGACAAGTGGATAGTACAGTTTTTAACATCCGACTAATATTATAAATGTAAAAGTTTTCTTATTTTGGAGTGTCTGTCTGTCGGTTGTTAGGTACTGGGTAGTTTTACGGGATTTTGGTTTTAGATATTTGTTATATTTAAGCTAAATGTGAATGGCTTTATGTATATTAGGGGAGAGTAACCAATATTGGACCGGCGCTTAAATTGAACCGATGCTATATGTCAGTCAATTAACTTCATTTTATTTTTCTGGTAACACCATAATATGCGACGGTAGCACCACCAACTCTCTACCATTTTGTATTGACGTCGAACACGTATCATAGCCGTGACGCTTATTATAAATTCTTTTTGTAATGTACTGGTATTATTTTTGAGCTTTTTGGTTAAGGATATTGTAGAACGTGAAGGCAAGTTACAATTTCGTACAATATTACTTAAGGAAACACATTTTATACTGTAAATGTGCTAGTAAAATAATATAAATCTTTAGAGGTTATGATTTATTTTTTTGTGGCAAATCGTAATACTACCAAGGTCTGTATATTGGACCACCCTCAAGTTCCTTAATCGTACCGGTCCAATATATGCAACTATTTTTTTTAGTAATTTAAATTATTTTTTATCTTTTTAGATGGCACGTGCTATCCATAAAAGTAAGAAAGGAGGCACAACTAAAACATAAAAATCTAAAAGAGAAAAGAAGGCTATGAAAAGAAAGAGATCAATTTCCAGTAGTTCAGATGATTCTGATGTTATTGTCGAGCTAGACGATGATGATAATATTCCTAAATAAATGTTAATTATGTTTAAAGAATAAATATTAATAATAATGATTCGTAGTTATAACTTTCCCTTACTTAAATTCTAATTATTCCTATAATTTAAGATTTGGTCTAATTTAGGGACATGGTGGTTCAATTTATGGTACCGCTGGCGTAAATTGGACCGAATGGCGACCTTTACAAATTTTCTGTTTTTTTTATGTTACCCTTAGGTTACAATATCAACGGAATGGTATTATATAGCTAAAGAAACAAGGTACTTCCAAAGCCTTGTTGCATTTTTATAGCTTCGAAGGAGCATGTGATTTATGCTATTATGTCGAAAGTGGTCCAATACGAGTTACTCTCCCCTATATTACATGAACATTTTTATGTATGTGTATGTGAGGGAAGTCATGGCGTAGTGGCACAAGCGTGTGTCTGTAAACGCGACAGGTTGTGGGTTTGACTCCCAGTAGAGGAAACGAAATATTTAATATTTTTATTTATTCGCTCTTGTTTTGAGTCAAAACAATGTAACATTGATTTCCGCCACTCTACACGCAATGCCTCCGGAAATAGGCGGAAAGTGAGGAGTAAGGAGTCTTAACTCCACGCTGCATCAGCCTATTCTGCTGTATGAGAAACATGGCGTAACGTTAAAAAAAATACAGTAACATTTTTTAAGTATAATTAACACACTGCTTCTGCGAAAATAAAGAAGAATGTTGTCAGACACGTCAAAAGAATGATGATGAAACCACCACTCCACTCAGGATAATGCATGAAATACAGTAAATATTGAAAAAATATTTATTAACGTAAAAACTTTTGCGTGCCTTCATCAGCAAAAAAAAAATTTTCGTCGGCCATTAGGCTATACGTATTTGTAATCCAAATTAAAAAATAAAACTATTACAACTTTGCAAAAAATATGTTTGAGGCTGGTCGTGGCAAAACTCACTGTGGTAACGAGGTAAAAGCGTGGCGTTGAGTTTCGCTACTTAACAAGAATTGTTGAATTGTAAAGTGGGGAAATGGAAGATTGGGAACGAATGTATCTTAGGTTCCCTCTCTCTACTGTATTATGTAAAAGAAACGGCGTGAAGCTAAAAATAAACAGAATTGATCCGATATATTTATGTGTGCTTACTATAATTATAAAAAATATATTAGAGTTGACTATTACGTACATTTTAAAGGCTAAAAAATAGTTTGTAAAATATCCTGTGTTTACAGTTTAAAATAATTCTTAATTCATAAAAAAACTATGAATTTAATTTTACTGTAAAGTAAAAAAATGTCCGCATAATTTATAGTTTATGCAATTACATGTATTTTTCACTGCACTAATATTGCACATAAAAGTTCCTAAATGTCATAATGCAACATTATATTATATGTTTTTAAAGTTCTCGCTGTGTTCTGCACCACAGTATCTGACGGTTATTGGTTCGATTCCCACTAAGAGGAATGAATTTTCTAGACGCAGCTTGAATTTAAAAAGATTAGGTTTTCTTCTAAAGGCTATTTGATTATAATAAATAACATAATTTCAAGATATGTGAAACAAGAAAACTTTAATACATAATTTAACTGAACTTTACGTATTCATATAAAACTGAACGAACATAAACACGTGTTCGCAGTTCGTAATGGTATGTGCGTGAGTTTTCTATAGTTAAGAAAAATGCTGCAATAAAAAATATCTTTTTTACCATCTGTAAATTGTAAAAAGCAATTACATTATAGATACTTCCGATCTTCACTATCCGCCGAATTTTGGAGGCATTGCTTGTTAAGTGGCGGAACTCAACGCCGCGCTGCACCTCGTTACCAAAGAGAGAAAATGAAAACATTAAATATTTCACTCTCGAGAGAGGAAATCGTCCATAGCCGCACGCTTGGGAGGGAGTTTGCGCGACTAATCAATAAAAAAATTAACATTATATAAAAAAAAAATCCCTCAACAGAAATCGAAGCCACAACCACGAAACGTGTCGCAAAAACATAACAAATAATGTCAATACATTAAACTTTCAGTTCTATTTAATAGCGCTTCATAGGTTCTATAGGAAAGTTAGTGTAAGTACTCCACTCCAGTATAAAAAGCCGACTCGCTTGACGAGTATTTACAATGTAAAGGCAAACGAGTGAGCTTATTACTATACTTTGATACAGCGACTACGGCAAATAAACTAATTAAAAAAGTATTTCCTTTAATTAAAATTTGTTTTTCAGCAAAAAGAAGGATAGGTAAAGAGAGCCAAGCCTAGTGTTAGGACACTCCGGTCTCCACTTTCCGCTGAATTCTGGAGGTATTGCGGTTGAGTGGTGGAACTCAACAATACACAACCTGTCGCGTTCTTCTCCTGTGCCACGACTGGTCTCTAGTTCGAGTGATTATTCCATATATTATTTAGTAATCTGCTCTGTGAAACGAAAACTTGTGAGTGCAAGTAAAAGTTATAAATTGTAATATGATGATGATATAGCGTGAAGCCATTCACGCTGTATCTCGCATATAGCAGGAAAGGTGGTGGAAACCTAGTGTTAAGACACTCTCACTTTCTTTTTGTGACAATGCGTCTTGAGTGGTGGATCAATCTCTCGCTGTGCCTTGTTACCAGATCGAAGTAATAAGAACATTTTTTCCATGAAATCGAATACATAGGATTTGAGCCTGTAACCGTCACGCTTACAGTCAAATGCTACTGCGCTACAACGGCCTCAATGAATAAATTTAATATAAACAATATGCTTAAGATACGACCAATTGGAAACTATCCGAGAAAGTTTTAAGTGAACCCATTCTTTCTTTTACTATTGTAAGTAGCCGAAGAAAAATGTGCGGTTTTCTGAAATTAAGTTTACTTAAGATTCTAACATTTTAATTATGCGGCGGAGACGAAACTTTTGAAGGCGCTTCGATAGAAAAATCTTGCACTTTAAAAATTTCTCAGTACTTCATCACTGGATAGTTTTTAAAAGTTACGAACTAACAGATTAATGTGAGATCTTAATTCAATAGTTCAAGTTATTGGTTTTAGGTTTTCTTTTACATGGTAAAGTTTAACCTATTTTATTTAATTTCAAATATTATTATTATTAATTGTGGCAAAGAAAATAAAATTTTTAGCTACTAAATGCAACAAAAACTAAAAAAAACACATTTAGTTGAAATCGAATCTACGACCTTAGCGAATAAAATCAGACATGCCGCTACACCACCAAACCGTCAATTTAAACTTAATTTAAAAAAAAACCGAACATTTTCTTCTAAAACAACCGAAGTAACCGAAAGAAAGAATAGTTTTCACTTAAAACTTTCTTGGCCAGTCTTCATTTGGTTAGGTCTAAAACATAGAAGTCTAATTAAACAAAGTCACTCTTTTTACTTCTAACTGTAACGACACTAGAACTTTGCCAAATCGAGTTACTCTAATTGTCGTAATGGGACGCCCGGACTATATAAAACTTTTATTTTTAACAGTTCACGTTTTGAAACTATAGTAGTTTGATTGAATCGTTTAATTTGCTAGTTGCTGGGTTGCTGGAAGGCTTTTGTTTTTTCTATTTTTTTCATTTTTTTTAAATTTCACGATGTATCTCGCGTAGTAGGGTAGACAGGGGTAACCTGGGAATCTCCGATCCCATTGAGACACTTTCGTTCTCCACTTTCATTTACATTTTTTAACTATTAAAATACTACTGGCTATGCTTTATTGGGATTTTAAAATATATAAATAATATAAAAAATATATAAATGGCGATTTTATCATTCAATTTGTCATAATACGGAGTACAGAGTGTCTTAAGATCAGGTTGTTACTATAATAGTAAAAGCCCCTACTAAATAAAAGAGAAAGCGTGAAGCTGAAGGAGTAGGATGTCATATATTAACTATGTATCATTTATGGAATACAACTAATATTTACTTTCATTTGACTATGCTGGTAAAATCTAGTATATATACACTAGATATAGTAAAATAAAACGAAATGTCGTGGCGCAGTGGCACAAGGGTGCGACTGTAAATACGACGGTTATAGGTTTTGTTACCACTCGGGGGAATTGAATAATTCATATTTCATTTCTTAGTTCTGATGATGACGCAAAAGCGCGGCGTTGAGTTTCATTACTCAACACGCAATGTTTACATATGTACAATCATAATCATAAAATCAAATACTGATAATCTTACAATATTATTATAAATTATAGTTGTTATTAAGCCACTAATTCAAATTATGAAAATATCTCGTCCCCTCACTACGCTAGGAAATACGCTTCAGCGTGGAACATCGTGAGAAAATCTGCAGGTTTCAAAGTTCTTGCCGTTAAGCTTTAAATTTACTTTCATAATTATAAATTCTTTGTTTAGCACCGTTCGAATAAATAAATATTATATTTTATTATGATTTTTAATCGTTTTTGATAGTTAGCGTCTGACTGTACACGCGACGGTTCTGGATACGATTCCCACTCGGCGAAATCTATTATTTTCATTTCCTGGTTCTGGTAACAGGACGAAGAATGGCGTTGACGTCGTTCGATCATTTGATATGCAATGTCTCGAAAATTGAGCGGAAAGTGGAAAACGGAGTGTCTTCACACTAGGATCCCTCAGCCTTATCTTGCTATATACAAAATACAACGTGAACCATAAAAAAATATCGTATAAATTGTTGAATCCATCGAAATTTGAAGCTAGATCCTTTTGAAGGACAAAGGAATTCTGTAAATTCTTTTTAAAAGTTCCATCGAGCAACAAGCCAAGTTCAGAATACCTTTTCTTTGCACTATACAATAAAAAAAAAGATTTATAGGTTCGAGTTTCAGTCATTAGTTATTTTTAACTGATACTTATTTAGTTCTTTTTAATGTATTTTTTAAATAAAAAAAAATAAAAGTAATAAAACTCAAGCAGTTTCAGTAAATTTTTGAAATTGTGGATTCTAAAGTTAATATCATTTTTAACAAAATAGCTAACTATCTATTAGAGAGGAAATATTTACACAAATATAATGCTTTTAGAAGCTCATAGTAAAAGCAAACAAAAAATATGACGCTACTAAGTACTTATTTAGCGGGCTACAATTGCAAAAATTGGAGCATTTAGCACTACTTTCCCCCTTTTTACCTTCTCCACTGTGATCGATTTCTTCATGAGGGGCCCTGAGACTGTTTACAAGACTTTCATCCACTATCATAAATATTGTGCTCTCGAAGGTCAACCGAGGTTTCCCTCTGCCATTCTTACCAATCAACTTGTCGTCATAAATTATTTTTACTATTTTTCGGCACTCATTCTCTCAATGTGTTCTCTCAACATACAAATAATTATCTTTTAGCTACACGCATATATCACGCACATAACAGGGTATTCCAAAGGGAACCTGGTTAAGTTTAAGCACTAAGGGTCTAAGGCACGTTTCCGTTCTCATTAAGAAAAATCCGTTCCCCTCTCATGGCACTCATTTTGAGTGGCGGAATTCAATGCCGCGCTTTGCCTTGTTACCAGAGCAAGGAAAGGATAATATTTAATACCTCGAATAGGAATCGAACACATAACCTCTAGAGTTTGCAGTCGCCTCTAATTTGAATAAGAATCTAACCCACAACCAGTTGCATTTACAGTCACACATATTAATGAACCTTTGACCTATTTAGCAAAACCGTTTCCATTATTCACCTAAAAATCACCTAACCCACGAATTACAGATGTAGAACTGCAAAAAGTAGCAAAATACAATACAATAAGTAATAAGCCCAGAGATGACTAAGTTCCATTTTTTAAATCGCAGAGCTCTATTTTACGTGAAATGTAGGTTGCGAGCATTGAGCGATCACAATATAGCGCTAAGAGCTAGGAAACAATTCATTCGTAACACTTTATTACATGTGCCTTTTGAATGTGCTTTGAAATCTCGGCTGTAAACGTACAGTCACCTTGATTTTTTTCTATAGTAATTTTGTAACAGTGGCATCAGAAAGTGTGATATTTATGATATACTAGCGGCCCAATCGCGGCTTCGTCCGCATACCGCCTATATTTAATTTTAACATTTTTTAAAGTGTTATTCCACACTTAGGAAAGAAAAATACTTCTTTAGAAAACGTATTAAAAATTGAATTCGAGTTCTAGAACTCGAATTCAATTTTTAATACCCGCTATGTTCAAATTTTCATATATTTTCTAAATAAGTATATTTATTTTATTATGCTATATAATTAATATGTATGTATGTATAATAATAATTATTACATTCAATAATTTTGTATAATTTTGACACAATCGGCGACAAGGGCGTCCCCCTCAGAACTCGAACCTATGCTTGCGGTCGTAAGCAGAGCGTTGAATTATTTTAATTTTACATTTTCTCGAAAAGTGCCAAATTACGTGATATAAAAGCCAAAGCTTATCTTCATAAAATTTCCTTGATGATGGAATAACTTTTGTTCGTAAGTTTCAATATCTTTGTCAAATAAAAAACGTTGAAATATCACCTGGGAATTTTCTATTATTTTTTGTCACAAAATGTCCTATTGTGACTTATTTATAAGAGATAGGTATAGTGTGTCACTTTATTTTAGAAAAAATGAAACTGAATGTATTTGTATCACAATGCACTTACTATTTCAGCAGCGCACGCGGCTAAAGTAATACGATGGCGTTCCTAATAATTGTTATTTAATTATGTAAGCCTATAGCACTCCTGGAGAATGTAGCTTTCATACAAAAAAACAAAAAGTAAATCCAACCAGTAGTTCCAGAGATCTTAGCGTTTAAACAAACAAACAAACAAACAAACAAACAAACAAACAAACTCTCCAGCTTTATTATATTAGTATAGATGTATGGCTTCAGGCTGTATACCGCATAAAAAAGGGAAGACAGAGGGACACTTCGTTCCCTCTTGCTTTGTAAAATTTTCGAGACATTGTATGTTGATTAGCGGAACTCAACGCCGTACTTGTTCATGTGTGTGCATATAAAAACATCTTTTCCACGATTATGAATCGAACTCACAAATTTTTCTCCCTTATATATTGAATAAAGAGTATATAAATGTTTTAAGTAAAAAATATATCAATGTTGAAATAGTACAGAGTTTTAGTCTAAATAATCTAGTTACACGAAGACAAAATAGTCTGGCACTTGATCCAACATTTAAGCGATAACCTCTTGAGATATTAGCATGGGCTTGTCTGTATTAAACTATTAACTGGGGCGACTATTGGTACAGTGATCTCTACATCGACACCTAAGGTAATGATATTTTATTAAGATAGGATATTTAGAGGTCAGTCGTAGCGTAAGGGCACAAACTGTGACTGCAAAACCGACTGGTTGTGGGTTCGATCCCCAGTCGAGGAGATGAAATATTTACTTAAATTTATATTCCCATTTTTTCGTTCTGGTGTCGAGGCAAAGCGCGGTGTTGAGTTCTGCCATTCAACACGCAATGCCTCCAGAATTCGGCAGAAAGTGGAAACGGAGTGTCTTAATACTAGGTTCCCTCTGCCCATTTGTGTACGAAATACGCTATAGCGTGAAGCTGATTTATTTATTTATTTTTTATTTTATTTTACTAAGATATTATTAGCTTCACGCTGTATCCCGCACACAGCAGGGTAGGCAGAGGGAACCTAGTGCTAAGACACTCCGTTCCTCACTTTCTGCCGAATTCCGGAGGCATTGCGTGTTGAGTGGCAGAACTCAACGCCGCGCTTAACCTCGATACCAGAGCGAAGAAAATAGAAATATAAATTTAAGTAAATATTTCATCTCCTCGAGTGGGGATTGAACCCACAACCAGTCGATTTTGCAGTCACACCTCGTGCCGCTGCGCCACGACCGGCCTTAAGATATTATCTAAATGAATAACCAATACTTAAAGTGTTAATTATGTTTTTAGTATAATAAACGATCCTAGTGAAAAAGTACATAACCAGATTTACATAGAATAATCCCTGAGTGGACATTTAAACCACAATTATATGAAGACACTTCTTCATAGCACTCTATTCAGACACATTTTTTTAATTAAATAGTAGCTTCACGCTTTTTTTCGCAAAGTAGGATAGGCAGACAGAATCTAGTGTTGACAAAATCTTATGGCGTTCGAGTTCTGCCAATTGGTACACAATATCTCGAAAATCAGAGGGATGGATGTGTATGCTTCTCTTATATGCGGGATGTAGCGTGAAGAAAAATAAACAGAGAAACAGAAAAAAAAATATTACCCAGTTTTTATGTTAGAGTAGTAGTGTACACAGACAACGCCACCGTATTTGCTAGTACAGCTACAAAATGTATTGATCAAACATAATAAGACCCTTATTTATCTCATAGATTTCAATTTATAAGAAATTCCTCGACGATATTAATCGATTAATATTTCCTTTCAGCGATGTTACATCAGCTAAAAAGAGAATTGCGCTCCTTTGTCCAGATTTGACAATGTCCCGTACAAATATTAAAAGCTTTATAACAAATCGGTTGTTGTAAATACATAATATATTGAATATTATTTGTGATAGAAAAAAAAAACTAAAAAACACGCTTTTGTGAAAAATAGTTATAGTATACACATAACTATGTGTATACTATTTTTAACATTGCAATACATTATTATTCATTTATTATATAATAAAGAAATACATTCATATGCAATAAAGTAAAATAGCTATAATAAGATATAACAATATTTTTCACATTTTAGTTATTTTTTTACCAAAAGTGTGTTTTTAGCAACTGTTATTTACATTCCAAAAATTGGTACAGAAAGGACGGTGGGCGATTCCGAGTCGCACTTGACCAGTTTTTATTCATATCATTGAATTGTCATCGATTCTTGATAAGTAGGCAAAATTTTAAAATAATCCGACCTTTCCAAGAAAGCAGGTAGATTTCCGTTACAAACAGAAGATACAAATGAAACTAATAAAAGCATGTTTAAATAAAGATCTCATAGTAGATATAGTATTCTGTGTAGTGTAAGCGTAATGGGAACGGATTCGATTCACATTCAGGGGAATGAGTTATTGATATTTTCCCTACTCAACAGTTAAGCTTTCCAACTCAACAGTAAATATTTCGAAACTTAGGTGGTTGCGTAGTGTCACGTTTCACTCTGTTATATGCGGGATGCAGCGTGAATAAAAGAAACATAATATCCGATCCGATCCTTCTTTTCATTTACTTTTTTCATATCTATTGACTTTAGAAAGTTATGAAAATTTAAGTGCTTCCTTTATAAAATTGAAATGATCTTAAGAAATGGTAATTCGCACAACCTCAACTTTGCTCTAGTTATCTTAATTCTACAGAACTGCAGTTTTAATTTCTTCAATTTAATATTGTAATATATTATAATCAGTGAATTTTCACCATTTAATTTAAAAGAAGAAAATTATATTCTTATTCATAAAAAAATAGGTAGTGATAAATTATTCTCTATTGAAATTTTACGTTACGATTTGTACCTGAGATTGGAACTCTCAGTTGGATAGTCCGACTCGCACTTGACCGATGTTTTTGATAATATAAAAGGAAGCTAATATTTATTTACTTCATAAAGATATGTATTTATGTATTTTACTGATTTTGTTTATCTGCATTTCGCAGTGCAGACGCAAAAGTTAGTCTTTTACACATTTACGAGTCTTGAATGCAAGTACTCAAAGCTGAACCTCGTCTAAGTAAGCACAAGAAACATATATATCACGTAAGTGTTGATACAAAATATGAATATGTTAAGAATATCTTTATTTTCAACATCTATTTACTACTAGCTATCAAGAGTTAGAAAGCTGTATTCCACATAAAGTAGAGTAAGTAGAGAAAAACTTAAGTTTAGGCACTCGATTCCTTACTTTTCACCCATTTCCGGGACATCAGGATTCCAGCGTATTGACATCGAACCCACAACCATCGTATTGGACCTCAGTAGGAGTCAGAACAGTTTAACTGTGCTAGAATGACCTCAAAATGTCTGGCCCGAAATGTCTTCTTATCGGAGCGAGATAATAAACATAATTCATACAGTAGGGATCAAGCTCACAAGCATCTCATTTACAGCCAGATCTGTGTCGGCCACGACTATTTCCCGACTGCTAAAGGAGGGTTATGTTTTTCTCGCGTATCTTGTATGTATGTAATATTCTTTATTACCTCATATATCCAGAACTAATGGACGGATTTACATAATTGGTGTCATTAGTTTTATCTCATCAGGCTAAGTGTTTAAAGATAGGTGACTTTAAAAAAAATAAAACAGTGCGGCTGTTCAACGCGATCTTAATTGTCAAAATGTCAAGTTAAAAGGCTCAGGACAAGAATTTCAACAAGGTATATCATGATTATCATACAATGTCAATTTTTTAAAATATATAGCCTACTCTTGTGGACTGTGAAAGCGGGTTCAAATCCTCACGATATTAACCTTCAAGGAAATAATAAAACTGCGAAATTTTCCGTTTTAAAATCATTATGAATATAACAAAAAAGTGAAATATAAAATATAATTTTAAAAATCAAAACCCCTTGAATAAACTAAAAATGAAAAAATAATCCCAATAATTTATTGGTATTAACAGTCGGGACCTATAAGTAATTATACAATCAATTAAATCTTTACCAGGATAACGCAATCGGGGTTTTTCTTTTATAATAATTTTTTTAGTCATATATTAATAACTAGAGGGCGCGCGCGGCTTCGCCCGCTTATTAGGAGGGAATCCAAAAAAAACCACGAAACACGTGTTCAATAAAATATTTTTAACAGTCTGAATTTATTTTTTTATAAAAATCGGTGGCAATTTAAAGATTTTTTCATACAAACTTTCAACCCCTATTTCATCCCTTTAGGGTTAATATTGTTCAAATTCCCTTCTTAGTGGATGTCCAGAATATGAAAATAAACATCTGCCCAAATTTCACGTTTCTACCACCAGCGGTTACGGCTCTGCGTGCGTCTTACCTCAGTCAGTCAGCACAAGTCCTTTTATATATATAGATAATTAGGCCTTTTAATTTTTTTATGCGGCGTTGATCCGAAACTCAACGCGCAATACCTCCAGAATTCGGCAGTTGATGGGTTCAAAAGGATCTTAATAGGAGCGGAGTATCTTAGCACAAAGTTCCCAGGTTCCTTTTACCTACCCTACTATATGAGGGATACAAATAACTATAAATAATACGTTTTAATATCAGGCAATGTACGCAACACTCACGGTTTACTACCAAATATCCTCTTAACACTAGATCCTGTAGCACAATAATAATTCATAACCTATACGCTGGCAGAGAGCCCAATTCCTATCAAATTCAGTTAAGTATTTATTGTTAGCATCGCTTATGTGTACGCCTGGTTGGCGTTTTCTTAACATATTGGCTTACTCTTATATGTTTATATTGAGATAATGTTTGTGAATAAGTTTTTTTTCTATTATATAAAAAATATGGCAGTATAAGAGTTGTATAAGAGGTCCTAATGGCGGTGTGGCACCGTGTATAAACACGATAGCTTTTGATTCATTCCCATTTGGAGGAATGAATTTGTTAAATTTCCTAGAGTGTAAGAAAATACAACTTGGCGTTGAATTCTACCATTTAACACGTAATATCTGGGTTCTCTCTGCTTCCTATTTTATCGTGGGGTAAACTCGCGTGATATCGACAAGTTTCATAATAAAAATATTATATTTCATCATCTTTTAGAAGATTGGCTGGCAATGACCACTGTTTCTCTATATAAATTAAAATGGAATAATGGCCCTTAGAGGTCGCTGTACAGTAACTATGGGTTCATTTTTACTCTGGGAAATATTATGATGCTTATATGGCATACATGAATTGTATCTCGATCACGATATTAAAACATAATGTTTTCTTTTTATTTTCGATTTAGTGTCAAGACACTCCGTTCTTCACATCCCGGTTTGAGAGGCGGCTCTCAACGCCGCACAGCTGTTTCTATGTCGTTCGAGGAATTGTTAGATTTAAATTAATTTCATTTCGCTAAGCATTTTTTTTATACCATTTTTTATTGTTAATAATAACTGAATTAAAAACTAGTTGATTTTAAAAAAATATAATGAAAATTTATAATTGAACATTCTTTTGTAAAGCAAGAAAATTATAACGTCAATCGCCAGCACTGTTCGCTGCAAAAAACGTAGGTAACTTTAGCAATATTATATTATATGAAGTATTTGTGCTAAATTTAGAAATTAATTTTAAAATATCATTCTTCTTATAAAATCTATAATACTTATTTTACTTTTAGAAAGCTTGATTTTTATAAAATCTTTTCTTCATAACATCTATAACATTTAGATTTTTTTTTCTTATATAAAACTTACCATATTATTATGGTTTATAAAAACGTAACAAGCAATTAAGTTATCCTTCAAGGCATTAAGCTTTTTAGCTTCTACAATATTTTCTTATTTTTAAATATACGCCTTAGAGATAATCTAGGGCCAAAAACTCCGAGTTTTCTTCGTCGAAACGTTTCACTTTCCGTGTGCATTCCAGACTACGTTTATTGAGTGACGGCGCTCAACGCCGCGGTTTATCGTAGGTGCTTTGTTGTGGAACTCATCAATAACTAATATTATGAAGCTTAAGGGTCTATTTAGTCGAACGTTCTAATCCCAGGAACTACATGTACAAATTAAAAAGTTTTTGTTTTATAATAAATTAGTCTACACCACAAACTTTGATAGTCTGTACATTTTTTGTTTCTGTGTTATTATTTGTTTGTTTCTTTTTAAGTTTACGTTGTATTTCGCATTTATTCCGATATTATATCGTTCCTTTACTTCCCTCTGTAAAAGATTTGAGTGCAATAAAGTTTTGTCATCTATCTATCTAGTTGAGTAGTATTAAAACACTCCGTTCCCATTACGGCACTTTCATTCTCACCTTTCTCCAATTCTATAGGTATTCGTTTTGAGTAGCCGAACTCAACGCCGTACTTTAGTTCATTATTGTGCCTCTGCGACACGGCTGGCCCCAATTTTTTTTATATAATGAGTAAAGGAATCTACAGCGCGAAGCTGAAAAGTTTCACGCTGTATCCCGCACACAGTAGGGTAGGCAGAGGGAACCTAGTGTTAACACACTCCGTTCCTCACTTTCTGCCGAATTCTAGAGACATTGTATGTTGAGTGGCAGAACTCAACGCCGCACTTTGCCTCGACACTAGAGCGAAGAAATGGAAATATAAATTTAAGTAAATATTTCATCTCCTCGAGTGGGGATCGATCCCACAACCAGTCAATTTTACAGTCACACTTTGTGCCCCTGCGCTACGACTGTTCTCATATATATATATATATATATATATATATATATATATATATATATATATATATATATATATATATATATATATATATATATATATATATATATATATATATAT
>DWQW01005549.1:0-17627 GCA_018249695.1 Heliconius erato demophoon
TACATGTAATATTCATATGGTTTTTACCAATACTTTTATATATATCATTTAAAGATTTTCCTTTGGTTTCTGGCACGATAAAGATAACATAAGCTGCCATTAAAATGCAAACAATTCCAAAAAAGTAAAATGCCACGTAAATACCAACAGCGTTGGCTAGTGGTTTAAAGAACAATAATTGTAGGAAATCCGCAAAAGAGGCTACTGACATAGTAATTGCCATGACGGTGCCGCGATACTGAAAAAAAAAACACACAAATAAAATTCTTTTAATAAATAGAATTAATAAAATCGTATATAAAAGAATTAAAATTTGGATAACGAGATTAAGTTCTTGCTTTAAAAAGTTTTTCTATGACTATGTTCATAGATGTAACACTTACTTTAAATGAAAATATTTCGCCAGCTATAACAATTGATATAGGCTGCAATCCAGAGGAATCACAAAATATACATAAACATAGAGTAACCACTGGTAACCAACTAAGAGCGGTTGTTTCATAATCTCTTGCCACAAACCAAGATGCTAAGGCACACATACTTAATCCAGATAGCATTGATGTTGTTGCGAGTAAGGGCTGCAAGTATAAATAATGATATTACATATTATATATTCAATCACAGTTTACCATTATTCACAACATCTAATTATTATCAAAATCAAAGTAAGAATATGTTGCTTTTATGTACAGGTTTTAATTATTAAATTGGACTATTACCTTACGTCCAGACTTTTCAACAATAATCGAGGCGAGCATAGAACCAACTACTTGTACTACTCCTAGCAGCATAGCTTGCTGATTGGGTGTTAGCACTAAATTAGAATTTTTTGAAGCAACTGCAAATATCTCTCCCGCAAAATTGAGAACTGGCACTGCACCACAAATTTCTCGCGCAACTGTCACTGCTGTAGCTATAGTAAATGCCTTTGAAAGTATTTTGTCTTTTACTAAAAATTAAAAATTATAGCTAATTTATTATAAAAAAATATATTAAATAGTAATAAATGAATAATTTATACAGTTTAGTGTTAAGCCATAAGTAACTTTGTTAAAAAATCTTACAAATAGCTTTTATTAGGAAACTGCTTTTGCCCTCGTCATTTCTTTGCTCTCTTTTCATTAAATCTAGTTCACTTTTTATTAATGCATCGTCTTCTTTTCTACAACGTAGCCAAGCAAGGACTCTTGCAGCTTCCTGTAAAATATGATCGTATTATAAATACATATTTTTTCATGCATTATAGTGTATTATACTATTAGATATTTGCACCATTGTAGTACATGTGCACGGGAATGTGTTTGACTGTAACGCAACGCTTGTAAGTAAAAAAAATGACTAAGCAAAGCAAAAATATTCAGTTCAAGACTACTGTAATGATAATAGTGCGTTAAATTAAATGCTGTTGATGTTTTCTCAGGAAGCTAATAATGGTTATAAATCTATTGTTAATTATTTTTTAAAACAGCAACTATCCTATTTCTTGCTGGATCTTCTCAGTGGAACTTGAGCCGGTAGTTTCTTCTTGTAGGACTGACACTACTGACATTTCTATATAACTTGATAATTCAAAGGTGCTTGTTAAAGTGTAATTGAATTAAGAATATTTTGATTTTGATTAATCTCTACTCGGAGATCGGAATGAATCATTTTCAATTATCTATTCTGGTAAGGCAAAGTTCGGCATTGATTTCCGCTACTTAACAGGCAAAAAGTTAAGGAAGTAATGATTTGGAACTTTATCTATAGATCCCTGTATAAAAATATTTATACCAACCTCTGCATTTCCTCTTTTAATCAAATATGAGGGCGAGTCAGGCATCATCATGAAAAGCACTAGATGAAATGTCGGCAATGATAAACAAACCCACAGAATAGTGCGATAACGTAGGACGTCTCCTATTACATACAGGAATAAGTTACCTATTGTATGAAATAAAATTATCTGAAATTAAAAAAATATAAAATTATATTGAGGGCATATAAGCTTGACCAATATAATCTCTTAAAGTAAGTTAAAGTATTTTTATCAAAATAATACTAATTAAGCTGATTCGTTCGAACAACTTGAAACAAATTAAATACGAAACCCAAGACATACATTTATAATTATAATAAAATATTAGTAAAAAAACTTTTTAAATACAAGCTTTTATGGGAAAAGTCATTTGTATCGTTCAGTCTCTAGATGTTTTTTTCCATGGTGTATTGTATATTACAAATCAAATCTTTCATTTGATACTTTTAGTAGATGGATTTTTCTAAAATTTTAAATCTGTCATTTTGTTACCGCGGCCATTTTGGATTAATAACAATTGATTATATATTTGCATTGATTGATTATATATTGCATTAACAATATTGATTATCATTGTCATCAGAATTAAAGGTTGATTCCAAATTATATCTTAATCGGACACTGAGAATGTGACACCATCACATTGAGCTTGCTAGATTTCACTCACAAAACATAATATGTTCTCGTGGCAAATAAAATTATTAAAAAAAATATATATTCATTGAAAAGTAATGTACTTGACATTATTTTTTAACTCACCAAGCAACCTAAAGCTCCTCGAATACTATCCTCGCTTATTTCTTTAGTATAAATAGGACACAGAACATAACAACCTGACATCGTAACACCAACTAATGCTCGGGCTAAAATTAAAGCCCAAACTTCTAATGATGACAGCAAAAGGATCCAGCTAGCCTTTGAAAATATTTACACATTTACTAATTTAGTAACCACCTTAGATAATATACAAATGTAATGGAGTATTAAATAATATCTTAATATGTCTTAAGCAACGACAATTTAAAAATATATACCAAATTAAACTTTTATACTGTTTCTACATTCGAGGTTCGATTCCCATCCGAGAAAATAAAATATTACATATTTTCACTTCCTTCAAATATTTGCAAAATTTTAATGACATTTGAGAACTTAATTTGAATAATAAAAATCAAAGAAAAAAAAACTACTGTCAAATCTTACGGCAGAAGTTGCAGAGATGAATAACAATGTAATTTTACGTCCAACGGTATCTCCTAAATAAGCCATTAAAAAATTACCAGGAATGCAAGTTATGTAAGCAATTGCAGCCATCCATGACACCTATAATTTTAATATAATTACATTTTAGTTCATATTGGGGTATTTGAAGTTTAAATAACAATTGGATTAAAAATACGATGTTAACAAATTAATGTTAATTAAGAAAAGCAGTACTTAATATATTTGTTTATATTATTTAAAAGATAAATTTATATATGAGGCCGGTCGAGGCGCAGCGGCACGAGGTGTGACTGCAAAACCGACTGGTTGTGGGTTCGATCCCCACTCGAGGAGATGAAATATTTACTTAAATTTATATTTCCATTTCTTTGCTCTGGTGTCGAGGTTAAGCGCGGCGTTGAGTTCTGCCACTCAACACGCAATGCCTCCAGAATTCGGCAGAAAGTGGGGAACGAAGTGTCTTAACACTAGGTTCCCTCTGCCTACCCTGCTGTGTGCGGGATACAGCGTGAAGCTAATTTAATTTAATTTTTTTTTATACTAATGAAGTAAATAAGTGAAGTACTGTTTAAGTTTAAAATGTGCCTATTTTTTTTGTTTTTTCTTTTGATTCTTTTGAAGCTGAATATAGTAAGTAATACGACACTGGGAAATTATTAAAAAACTTAAAATCGACTCTTACTTATTCAAAACAACACACAGCCGTCACATTTTTTATAGTACTTCTGAAATATAAACTACATATAAATTATTTTTGACGAAAAACATACTATAAAGGTAGTGCATAGCTTCGCTTCGAGCTTTGTAGTCACCGTAAACGCATGGCATTGCTAATGTCAAGGTTTTTAGTGGCGAGACGTGTGCATTGTTGTTACAATTAATATGCCTACAGCGATCGAAGGGCATTATTCACGTAGACTTGGTATATGTAAAACAGCAAGGCAGTGACTGTAACGCGACGGTTGTGGGTTCGATCCCCACTCAGGGAAATGAATTATTATTAATTAATATTTTCATTTTTTCGCTCTGGCACCAAGACAACAAAAGCCCGTCGTTGAATTCCGTCATTCATGCAATGCCTCGAAAAATTTGATTTCGAAGTTTACATATTTTTACCTACTAGTAGGATTCGTTTTATATGTTTTTGTGTTTAAATTAAATATGTCTTTTTTGTAGTGTACACACAAAGACAAAAACACACACAGTGTTTTTGTCTTTGTGTGTCTTTTACTAAGGGAAAAATAGGTAGAAAGCGTTCATATTATTTTATTCAAATCACAACTGCGCTTTAACTGGATTTTCAATAACATGAAATAATACGTTTGTTCATATGCAAATTTTTGCTATGGCCGTGTGCACTTATCAAAATAGGAAACAAAATTAGGCTTGCGTAATAAAATAAAGAGTTGAATTAGAATATTCGTAGAGATGTTTTAAATATATGTTAATATAAATTAAAATTTAAGTCATGATATGATCATATACAAAGTATATATTATGATACTTACAAATTAGAAAAATACATTTTCTTGTTTATTTTTAAAGGTTCCCTACTGCGACTGTGTGTGTTTTGTATGAGTGGCTACACTATTTATTATTAGGTATAAGTGTTTTTGTATGCAACAGAGTATTTAAGATTTTAATAAAATGACGTACAGCTTTATTTTTGAGATCGCTTAGACAGATTATATTAATAGACCAAGATCCCAGGGCAGGCCACCAGAGCTACGTCATGAATGGTAGTAAGTACGCATACCGTCTTAACTATATATTAGATATACTAGTCTTCAAAATTTCAGCGTTGCTAAAATGATATAGGTCTGGGGGCCCTGGGATCTCAGTCTATAAGACGCGTAAATACAAAATTTCAAATCCTGTTAAAATATATTCTATTTCAAATACAAATACTCAGGCCAATCGTGACGCACAAGCGTGCGACTGTAAACGTGTCAGGTAGTGGGTTCGATTCTCACTCGAGAAAATAAAATATTCAATATTTTCATCTTCTTCAGGCAAACGCGGCGTTGAATTCCGACAATCAACACGCTTAACGTTTTAACACTAGGTTCTTAGGTTTCCTCTGTCTACTCTGCTATTTGCGGGATACAGTGTGAAAGTACAAAAAAATCCCAGATATTTAATATATTTTCAATATAATTAAATATATCGAGTGCGCGATATTGACGGAAGACCTTGCGTTAAACCTTGGTCGTGCGTGATTATAAATCGTGCGGTTTCGACATTGTTTTAAATTTACTATTTAAATAATTGAAATCTTCGGAAACGTATGAATTACTCATAATACGGAAATAAACATGTGTATAATTTCTTAGAGAGAGATAATTTTAATATCCTGTTTAATTGCTATTAAGTTGCTAATTTGACATGTGTCTTTTGAATGTACACCGCAATGTGGCGTTGAAACCTAATAGAAATGTATAATAGGTATTACCTATCTATACAAATAATAAAATTGTAACTGATCGCTGTCTGTACATGGAAGGTATGTGAGAAAATCTTACGAGCTAACAAAATTCGGGGTGTGTATCAGTGCAATAGAGCTCAAAACTAAGGTTTTTTTTTGTCGGTTTGTATGTACGTTTATGCGTGCTCGTCTTAGAAACGGCGTAATTGATTTAAATGCAGTTTTCACTATAGTATTATGGCAAACGTTTGTTTGTCGGTTCATAAATTAAAAGTTGTATCAATATAAAGTATTTTGTCGTCGTTAAAAATACTAGAAAATATTGTTTATTTGAATTGGGTGGAACTAGAAGGTGTGGATATTGTTTTTAAAATTATAATATTATTAGTCCATTAAGTAATTCAGATTAGTAAACAAATAATTCTGTAGGTACTTCAAGCTGGCGAAGCAGCGAGTGTAGTTTGAAATATTTTTATTTTTTTGATCGGGTACACGACAATCACCTTCGTTTTGGTGGAAATTGGAGAATGTAGTGATTTTATTGCTTAGCTCGAAAAATTTAAATGCATAAACATAAACCAGCAGTAGGTACTTTATATTATATAGCACACCCATTACTAACTCAGACTAACTAACTCATACAAAGCTCATATGCCATGGTCGGCATGGTGCCATGGGAACTGTACGGGAGCACTAAGAAAGCAATTCTCTAAATTCCTACCTTCTTCCTAGAAAAAAAATTACATTTTTAGTTCACGCATACAAAGTTGCAGACTACAGCTTTTATTTGCATTTAAGCAAACTTATATAACTAGTTTAATGCTGTAGGTGTTTATTTAACTGGAACGATTGAAAATTTTATTGGATATGCCAATCACGCCTCGAAGTAAAATATAAATTTGTTTTAGTCAGTAAAAATATTTTACTTTGTGAATATATACAATGAGATTTCTCTTTTACGCAAAAAGGACAAAATCTTTCTGCAATAGCATCAATTTATGTACGTGGCGGTATGTATTGATATTTATCATTTTATTATAATATCTTTTTTCTGTTTTACGCCAGATTCTGATTTAGTTACTTCTAAAGTGTTAGTATAAAAGCGAGAAGATCCATAGAATAGTCTATGGATCTTCTTGCTTTTATAGTGTTCAAGTAATTCTGGTAAACAGATGTAGTGGATATTAAACGTGGATAGTACTCATAAATATACTTACATTTACTTATACACATACATATTACAATTTCACAAGGCAATCAGATTCACTGAAGAGACCTAAGATACACTAATTGGATTTCGACACGTTAGCTAACCACGTACTGTGACGGAGATCGTAAACAATTGCTTATTACACTCGTAACTGCTTCAATATTGTATAATATGCTTACTCGTCTGCACTAAAAAAACAGTGGAGTGGCGTTTAGTACTTCAGTTCCGTTTGGTTTATTTTACATAGTGAAATATATTTTTCTTACTTATTTATAACATTGGTTTATCAGCTTCACGCTGTATCCCGCACACGGAAGGGTAGGCAACGTAGGTAATCTCTAAAGTGGGGAACCTATTGTTAAGATAATCCGTTCCCCACCTTATATATTTACTCACCTAAAAAAATATATTTATAAGTCTAATGTTAATATTTAAATGATAACCGTGTTGAAGCGGCCTTCAGGCGCTCGTAGACAACGTGTCACCCATTGCTCGTGCTTTGAATGTATATTTATTTTCTCTGTTTATTATTTTCATTGTATGCAGCCAACATAGGGCGTCTAGAAGAAATGTCCCACTTTGTTCCCATTCGAGTGGGTTCGAGTAAAATAGAACAAACAACCGTGGTGACAATACCAGAAATCGTTTAATTGTCCTTATGTTATGACTCATACGGACATAATGTGATTGAAAACATGATTGATAAACAACTTCATTATTTTATAATGAACTTGTTTATCAATCCTTTAACAAATTTTATTTTTCAATTTTGTTTCAACCTTTCTTTCAACAATCGATATTCAACCTTTTTGTGTTTTTAATTATACTCAAATGTTATAGACAAAATGCTAAATAATTTCTATTCTATCTCATAAGCTTGGTTCTGACGTGAAGAGGGGTTCTATAAATAAATTTTCACCATTTCCAGAGATAACCAAATAATATATGTTAATTTATTTTCAACTTTTGCCATATAGCCACATTTTAAAAATATTTCACCAAGTTTCAAACCTATAACCATCGTGTGTATAGCCAAACAGTATCTAACTAAAACTATAATCATACTAAATGAAAATACCCACGTGCGTATGTACGTAACCCACGTAGGTGGATTAAAGATTTGCACAAGACAGGAAGGTAGCGAAACTCGTAAAGTCAGTTAAATTTGAACAACCCACCCATAAATGTTTTCTTACTTATAAAACACAATGCTGCCTACCGTTGATGAAGTAGCTTTAAAATACATGTTAATATTACCATATTAATTGGCTACGAAATAATTTTTCCTCGTCTATCGTTCAGCCAAGCGTAACATTATATGTAAGAATAGGTCTCCTTTTTGCTAGAGAAATTCCGAAATATGTCAATATTACTTTGGTGCGACGTCCAATAACCTAGCAATGTCTCGAAGTTCAATATAAGTTAGTTGTGAATCGACAGGATATGGAATTTTTGCTCGTTCCTATTACCAGAGATTATTATATGTAACAAATTGTATTATCTTTTTATAGATTATATTTTTATAAACATATGCACATATTCACGTACTATATAATTTCAAAAAAATTCTAAATATAAAAAAATATCCATTCTTTATTTATAACACTAAATAGTAAACATTTTTTTTATCTTGAACCATATCCTTTACGTTATAATTTGATAGTATTATTTAATTTATTTTTAATAGTGCAGCAACCATATAGTAAATTGCATTTTCACTCCCGCCTGCCAGCATTTCATTTCCATAAAGGGAAGTTATCAGCTTAGTTTGCGTGTAGCCGTTCATTTATAACTTAGAAACTGAAAGGTCCGCCCACCGCGAGTTGACTCAACGTTTCGTTTCAAAATCGTTAAAATATTAGCACTATCTTTAATGTGCGATGTTTTTGTGCTTAGTTTGGATTACAATTTAAAATTTTCTAGTTGACCTCGTTATACTTTACGAACTATACGGTAGTACTGTGCTGACGCATACTCTGAGCAATTTCAGTGTGTAGTAACAAAGGCAATAGCGTTATTGTTCTCGCGGAAGATGAGGCTATGCCATGTGGTACAGATTTTCCCTTCCTCAAGGTCTGTTCATTGTGCTGACTGTCGGAGTCAGTGTAGCCTTCTTTGATAATAATTGATGCTTTGTTTTAATGTACAAGACCTTGTGAGAGAAACGAGATCAGTCAGTGAGTCGTAATTAAGTCCTGCTAAGCATTATAGTATTTATATTACTAAATTAAATAACAAGCTAGTACGAATAAAAGTTTGGTCCAATTGTGATTGTATTATTAAAGTTTTCCAATTTATTTGGGATAGGGGCGTAATAGGAAAACTGGCCTAATTTCAATTTCACAGAAACTACGTATTGTAGGGCATTTGTTTGTAGCCTTTCTCGAATTTTCTTTGAAAAGCTTCCATTTGGTCCTATTTGCACGTATATTTTCAAATGAAATTTGTGAACCATTTACCCTTTTAGGCAACGAAAAATACAGCCAGTCTCCAGTTCTTGATAACATGCACGACGTGAGGCCTATGAATGGTATTACTCATTTGACTGTGTACACGGGAATTGTGAAAAGGGGTCTTGGAAGTTTTTTGTATCGAAATTGACTATACCTTTTATGTAAAGCTTGATATGGTTATATAGTAAAGTTATACATGCTTAGTAAGTTTTTAAAATTATATATTTGAGGCCAATCGTGGCGCAGGTGCACAAGGTGTGCCTGTAGTCACTGGTTGTGGATTCGATCCCCACCCGAGGACATGAAATATTTATTAAATCAGCTTCACGCTGTATCCCGCACACAGTAGGGTAGACAAAGGGAAACTAGTGTTAAGACTAGTGGGGAACGGAGAGTCTTAAAACCAGGGTACCTTTACCTACTATGCTGTGTGCGGGATATAGCGTGAAGTTGTTTTTTTTAATTGCTTATTACATACTTTTAGATTTTTTTTAACAATAAAAATTACAATATAAACGTTTTCTCTTCGTAATAAAAGGTTAAAATGATCTCTGAAACTCCGGTATTCAAATATATGCTATTGAATAATATGGCGTAGAAAATTTAATTCGCAAGCATTCAGTTTTTATTCAGTATTAGGTTTAATAAACGTAAAGGTAATTTATATTTCTTTAGGATTATAGGTCGCTTGCGGATTATAGAAAAATTTATTGGACGGTATTGCGATGTATGCGATTGAGTAGGTATACGTGAATTGGGCCAATGTTAATAATAAAATGGTCTTCGTGTTAACGTTAAAATATTAACCATGTACTATTACAATGAAATGGGAAGGTCAAGTTTTATATATTTATTAAATAAATGGGTGAAGGACTAACTATTGTTATATTTATATTTAGCGGTCCCCGCGCGGTATCGCTCGCTTCTTTTTTATTTTATATTATTCAAGTTTATTTAATAGAAAAAAATTAAATATTTCTTATCTATCTAAACACGCGCGCTAGGCAAACACAATGTTTGTCTTTCACAAATCACTATGCCTGGGAATTTCGGGATGAAGAGTAGCCTATATGTTGCTCCTTAATCTCCACTATTGCTCAGTGAAATTCCTATAAAAATCAGTTCAGTTGTTCCGTACAAAAGCCCGAACAAACAGAAAGACAGACAGAAAAAAAAAATATTAGTTTGTGTTTTAGTATTGTGTAAATAACTATATGCACTTAAAAGACACAGTTATTTTAAAATTAAAAACAGCCACTTAATTTTTTTAATATATGTATAGATTAACTTATTATTTATTATTAGAATATTTTTATGTTATTAGCTTTGTAAAATTTTTCAAAATACAAGACTTAACAGATTTGACAGGCCGCTAACGCTAACTTTAACTTAATGACTCTTTGTTAATTTTAAGGATGTTACTCTATACGGTGTAGTCTCGTAGAAAGCAGTAGATTTTATTTTTAGAGCGGACGCAGATGGCGAAGGTCGTTGCTGGTACAGCACGCTACTTATTTATTTAACGGAGCCCACACAACGAGTCGAGGTTTCGCAAAGGGAAAAACATTGCTTATTTAGAGAATCCACGTTGAGTATTTACTAACACGCAGGACTTCGGCATGTAATATTTATAGTAATTTTTGTAAGTGTATGGTTTATTATCATTTTATAAGGTGGCATAAAAAACCAATAAAATCACAATACAATTTTATATAAATAGATTGATGATTAACATTATTTATGAATAATTATAGGTTAATATATTACAAATCAGTTTAGAAAATTGGACAATTATTCTAGTTTCTACAAGCGCAGAATTGTAAACGCGACAGTTCCGGGTTAGATTCCCACTTGAGGTAACGAAATATTTAATATTTTTATTTTCTCACTCTCGTAACGAGGGAAAGCGCGGCGTTGAGATTCGCCATTCAGCATTCAATGGTTCCAGAATTCGCTCCAAAAGTGAGGACCGTTCCCCGTGTTTCAATGGGAACGGAGTGTTCTAACACTACGTTTCCAGGTTCCCCCTGTCCACTTTGTTATGTGCGGGATACGGCGTGAAACTAAAAAAAATACCTAATTTAACAGCATGTACTAAAAATATAAAAATTGTTTATGAATGCATATTAATTAATAAAACTGCGTTGTCGGTAAGCTTATACATATTGGTTTTCTTCCTAATTAACTCCTAATGCATTGTCATAGACCATTCCATTTAAAACTTGACGTGCGGAAGTTTATAAACAAACACAAAAACATCCGAACGTGAGATATGGATAATAATAAAAGCGGCGCAGGCGGGTGGGTGCCTCAGGGCGGAGACTCGCGTGTTTGACTTTCATTAGGGAGTCCACGCCTTCACAAATATACCCTGCCATATTCCATCGGCATCGGCTACGGGCGTAGTGACTCATCGCGGACATTGCGTACTGCTGCGAGCTGTCTTGCCAATGTCGACATTTATGATCCATCAAATTTATGTCGAAAAAGTAGTTTATAGCTGTTTAATGTGGATTATTAGAAAACTTCATTTAATGTTTACATTCTCTTATACGCTTCTTACCGCAAAGTAGGGCAGTGTAATAATATTTGTAGAAGTATTAGCTTATGTAACAAAAATATGATTGTCAATTTTTGTCGATTTCTTGTAACATTTTTTACATTACATTTTTAACTATTTACTTTTTTTTTCAGCTTCACGTTTTATCTTAACATTTATCTACGCAGAGGGATGTGTTCCCTACTGCTTATGTCCCTTGTGTTCCATACTGCTTATTTATATTCTTACTCAAATTTCAATAGATACTTTATATTTATAAATATTCTTAAAGTAATTATAGTATATTTTTTCGTTTTCATTTATTCATTTTAATTGAATAGGTAGGTATAAATCTCCCATTATAAAGGTGTTTACTCGGCTTTTCATTCGAATACCTTATTAGTTCGAAGCTTTTTAGTATAGAGAGGGCGAGTATAAAGCATTTTAATTTTCTCATTAAAACCATTCATATTCATAAAATTACAATATCGTGACACCCCCGCACTGTCAAGTCTGGCACACCCTAAGGGTGAGCTGTAAAATTATATGGTTATATCCAGTAGTTGTTTGACTAAATAGAATTGTACACTAACTTGGAATATAAACTTTAATTAGAACTTTGGTTGTTATTGTTTGTTTATATGTCGCTTCTCGCTGTAGTTTAGTTTAAATAATATTTTGTCCAATAATATTATAATAACGGTTGAAGGTACTAGATATCTGAATAATTCATTTAGTATGTTATCAGCGAATGTTAAATATTGATATTAGTCAGGAAAAAGGTAAATAATAAAAAACTAAAACTTTTCCTAAGTCATACAACATTTAAGTATCTTTTTCACTTTCTTTGTTTAACTTAGTAACTTTACGCAGATATATGAAATTCTGCCGCTATAAATTTTAATTTCTTCATGTTCCATCCAATTGGTTTCTTCGGTCGATAGAGTCGGAAAGTTAAGTTAAGTTTGGGACACGTTTGCGCCAAGGGGAATAGCTTCCTAGTCTAACTTTTTTTTATGGCTCTGCAGTCTTTGTTAGTTATTATAGGAAATGTGATATTCTGTTAGGAAGATCGTGTAAGTCCTTTTCAGTTTTTCTGTCTATTCACGAGTCGATTTTATTAATTCATACGTATGAATAATATTACTTTAAAAAGTAACTTATTTTAACATATACTCGTATTTAATGTAATAGTCGTTCGAGTCGATTTACATAAGCTTATCTAGACTACCTATCACGTCTAGACGATTGTTAAGAAAATTACTTTAATCACACTTCTTTTATCTATTACTGTTATTGAATTACTCTAATTTAATATGACGTATGCATTATCTTAATTTTAGTGGACGTGACGAAATATAAAACATT
Organism: Heliconius erato demophoon; assembly: GCA_018249695.1. Lineage (NCBI taxonomy): Eukaryota > Metazoa > Arthropoda > Insecta > Lepidoptera > Nymphalidae > Heliconius > Heliconius erato. The sequence continues at coordinate 13,018 of DWQW01005549.1, forward strand.
TCATTACTTAATTCAAGGCTAATTTCGTAATGAAAGAATACCTTAATGGTACCTACTCGTGTTTCTCAAGTGCCTTTTACAAAGCAGACGTTTGATCGCATGACCATGGCTTTATTATGATCAATTATCATCAATTTTGGCCAGCTCGCTTATAGGTCTTGTATATGCTGTAAATATCATAATAATAACAAAAAATATGATTAACTTATTTTATATATTACATACATATAATTAGATTATGTAAAAATGTTTTGCACCTTGTTTTATTATTAACTAAATTATACTTTTTTTTATAAAGTGCAGCGTTGAGTTTCGCCACTTAACAACACAAATTTAACAAACACTGTAGAACAGAATCTGTTGACACTATATTCCCTGTGAAATTTGTCTTCTATAACTGTTTGTGTATTGTTCATGTAAAATAATCCATTTTTACGTGTTCTTGCATAACTTAAGGGGTTTCCCCTGTTTGATAATGTTAACTAACAACCGAGACTGATAAAGATATAAATTCTGTCTATAGTAAAAACCCTATGTATTCTCGATTTTTATCTAAAGGTTATTATTATCTTAGAATGAAAATCATTCGGTTATATTAAATATATATATATACAGTAGAATTTTCAATGGTAAATATGAAAGAATGATAGTGACGTATCAGGTCTCTGCGCCATCAATCGATATTGGTTAACCTGTCTGCGTCACTAGTGTTTGCACTGGCAGTCGCTACGGCGACCGTTTCGATTGGATTAACGGAGAATAATAGGATTTGGATATATTACTACAGAATATGCTACGATGTTCTCTCTGCTTCATTTTTTAGATGAATGCGTCAAATTTGAAAAAGTACAATGAATTTATAAAGTACGTATAAGTGTATTATAAAAAACAAAATATGCACTGCCTTCATTTTATTACAAAATCACATGTAGAATTATAAAGTCGAATGTAGTAGTTTCTTCTATTTCTTATTTATTTTTGGACGCCCATGATCCTAACTTGTTTTACCTTAGTAACGTTCAACAAAGGGAAGGCCTGCGCAGAACAATTATCGTATTACTGTAGTTTGGCTTGTTATATTATACGTAATACACGTGGATTGAATGAAACATTTGGGGAGACTTGTAAATAATAACTATTATTATACTTTTAACACATCAATAATTCTAAGAAACTTGAATGTAACAAAAACGAATTGATTCAGCCACATGTGCAATATAAAGTACAATCGGTGCTATAATTTTAGATTCAGCTCAGTGTTTCTTAGGAAATTTAACAATGCATAGTATGCGGTGTGTGTACTGTTGGCACTCGTAAGCGTCTGGCCATCGGAAGTTGCTCTGGCTGCATATCCGAGTGAATGATGCATTATACATAGTGTTTCCTCGCAAAGTTAATTAATAAAGGATTTCGTTTATTTAGTAGAGGAAATTCACAATTATTTAATTTTTTTAATTTCATTGTCTTTTAAATTATATTTTAATACATAATTTTCGTGTCTTAATGTAGGTTTTCGTGTTGAAAATCGTAACAAATAAACAAAGTTTTATTGTTTAAATTTTTCATGTTTTGTGATATACATTACACTTAAAAGAAATACAACGAAACGAACATAAAAAAATAATAAAAAATATTTTTTTTAGAAAAAAAAAGAAACTAAATGATTTAATAAAAAAAATTATAAGTAGTAGTTCTAACTGGTAAAAAAAATGTGTGATGCATTACATCTACAATTTATATTCGCTAATTTGTTTTACTCATAAAATTTTTCACGTTTCCAATTCCACACCTCGCGAGTTGCAAAGTTCGAATAAGGTATTTTTCGTCTTCATGAATAAATTTACCAAACATTCTAATCATATACCAAACGAAAGGCGATGCTATATTTTTTACATTTCTTGATGTAGGTACATGAATATATTAAACAATTCGCTATTACCGTACGCCTTTATATAAGTAATATTTTGTTGAATAAATATACTTTATACTTTTGAAAATATTTATTTGTCTAATAATAGGTATTCATTAAAACTTGCTTTGTTTCAGGTACATTCACAGCGCTGCTCAGCTGCTAACATGATTTTACTACTCTTGTGACCTTAACTAAGTATAAACAAAACAAACATTGTAATAAAATTATATATTTAATTTATTTACGTTCTTAAAACCCGTAAAAATACGTATATTTATAAGCAAATATATCTTCAGACATTTTCCATATTGTGGATATTAGGGTAATGTTACGAATAGACTTCTACATTGCACACGGTACACTCAGTGTATGAAAGCAAGTGTCTCTAATTGCAAAATTTATTCTTACACATAATTAATTGTATCTAAATACTACTGTACACTTAGAAAAAATCTGCACGAGCGTAAACAGTACGTACATTATTGTCTGACATGAATGTCGGATCTTGTCGTAGTGTATTTGTAAAATAAGATAATCGAGAGCGAAGATAATAAAAATATTAGATATTTCATTTTCTTCGAGTGGGAATCAAACTCATTACATGTCGCGCTTACAGTCGCACATTTTTGCCGCTGTGCAACGATTGGCCTCGATTGTTATTTTGAAAAATCGTTATTCACTCTAATGATATGACATGGTTATGGTGATTGGTTAAACTAACGTTTTCATATTACTAGAACGAGGAAACGAAAAGGTCTTGATTGTATAAATATTACATGAGTAATTGTTTACGTAATCAATTTTATTTCTCAGGGGAAAAAAAAATTAAAGATGCCATTTTTCTATGATAATTTGACTTGTTTCTAGTGTAGACTTACGCCCAATATTGATAATCTATCTCCTACGTCAATCTTCGATTGTTCCATATATCTATCCAATCTAGAGATTGGATAGATATTATCTTTCCAATCTTGAGATTGGATAGATATATGAAACAATCGAAGATTGACGTAGGAGATAGATTATTAATATTGGGCGTTAGTACATAGAAATTGAGTATTTTTAGATTAGTAACAAAGTAAATAAGATAAAGACTATATATATACTGTATTTAATATTTGTGTAGAGTTCCAGATATACAAGAATCAGAGTACGGCAATAAATAAAGAACTTATAAGCGCCAGTATACTAATCTCGAATATTATCTAATAAAAACAAACAGCATTATTTTCTTAAGATATTACTTTCGTAAAGTTGAATATCGCGTATAAAACCTTGACATTTAACAGATAGAGATGTGGGAGACAATGGGTTATTCTTGTAAGACTTTCGAACTTCAAAGAGATGGAACTAAAACTACGATGGATGTGTTGTTAACTTAAAGTTTGCAAGATCCTAGCTCGAATCGAATTACGTTATAGTGAGTTTTGTGTTAATATGATGGTTCATACTATCTTGGACAGGTGGGAGTCGTCTCATTCTTTCTGGACTAATTATTTATTGACAGAAAAAATACATATAAAGTATCCAATTTTGGCCTGGCGTCATGCTATAAATATAAAACAAGTATGGTGAGGTGCGGCAGGTGATTCAAGATAGATAGATGGTTAGATACTCTTCTGTCTTTAATAAATTATTAGAGTTTGTTGTAATGTTAAATTTTATTTAATTGATATAGAAAGCTAGAGACTGTGTTAAAATTCAAAACGAATATTATCGGCAATAAGAGATTACTAAATAACACATTTTTCAATTATGCTCTTTTATATTATTGTTACTTAAAATTTAAATGTAGTCTCACTTAGATTTTACTACCTATATAAAAATGAGATCTTAAACGTCACCAAGTATCATTGCCGCGTAACTTTGTCTATTAGATAGCGTTTGTGATAAAACTATAATTACACAGGATAATGGTCGAATCTATCTCAGTCAACGTTAATGGCGACGTGGCTTTCCCGAGTTTAGAGGTAAATAGTGCTTGATGAGAAATTTATATTAATTTTCCAAGTCGACGCCCGCCGGCTGGTTCACGCTAGTGGAATTTCATTAGTGCTGAACAAGTTTGAATACCTGAGAATATTCACGTTGGTAACATACAAACCTATTGATTTTTTTTAGCTATTGCCTTCTATGTAAAAATAATTCCCAATTTAATATATTGTGCTTTCTCAATATCCCATTACGTATTATTTCTGTGCGTTTAGTTTGCACTAGAAGGACGAAAGGAAGTTGTGAATCATTTTATAGCTATCAATTTCCGATTATTAATCAGTGAGTTGTTATACCTATTGTGTTGATTGATACTAAGTGTGATTGTGCAAGACATTAATAGGACGATGCTTTTCTTGTTCTTTAGTAAAAAATAATTTAACAGATTTAGATGAAATGCGCTAAAATAAATTGTACTGGTAAACGTTTTTACTATAACTACTTTTATTGCTTAACTACTAAGAATCTTGTTTATAACGTGATAAGTGAGAGAAGTTCAATAGTATTATATTAGTTTACCGTCACATCGGATTCGTATCAACGTGAGTATAGTTGGTGCGTTCCGAGTCACTCTGGCGCCCGTGACGTCATCGCCCCGAGCCTCTCCCCGACGAGAGATAAACACGTCTCCATCTTGTTTACCTCTAGTATCCTTAACTCCGTGCGGTCGTGCCCCCATGCTCCCTTCGTTATACTCTCGCTTATG
>DWQW01005550.1:0-17626 GCA_018249695.1 Heliconius erato demophoon
TAACATTACAACTCTTCCAAAACATAGCAATGTATAGCATAATATACATTCTTAAAAATGCGATAATCACTGTACGTGTAGCAGTGTATAGTATAGTATACATCGTGTTTTTCCAAAATTTTCATATTATGATTTTTTTATTTATTTTTTTGAGGTTCTTTATAGCCCAAAGAAGCTACCAATATACTTTTTTTTTGCTTTTCTTAAAAAATTTTTTTTTGCCACGATAAGGGTTAAAGACATTGCGTATTGAGAAGAGAAATTACCGCCGCGTTATGTTACGAGAGCGAAGAAATTTAATTAATCTTAATCTCAAAAGGAATCGAACTGACAACCATGGCACTAAAACCAAGCCAAGCGCAAGATAAAGTTAAACATATATATACGTACAAGCACAAACAATTACTGTTAGATCTACGTAGTAACAGTTAGGCTTGCAGCTGGCACAGTAATAAATACTCGTACGCTGTTAATCAGGAACTATAATGAACTTCGGTCATATGAAATATGGTGAAGGAATAACCATATATCATTATATGTGAGTGATTTTAGTTAAGATTAATTACTTTATAATTAAGTATAATAAGTAAAGTATCAAAACGGCGTAGAGTTCCGCAACTCAACAACCAATATTTCTGTGTTACGGGCTTAAAGTTGACAATTAAAAATGTTTAGAATCTAATGTTATAAGATTCCGTTTACCGCTCTTATTTGAGTGGCGGAACTCAACACTCTGATTTGTCTACCATAATGGGAATATGGGTATTTTTTTTATAAACTTCATATAACGTATATAGATGTCCACTAAGAAAAAATTTTTTTTTTCTCATAGCTGTTTAAAAAATAAAGGAACTCTGGGCTACTCCTACCTTTGACGACACTGCTACATACGAGATACACAGAGATTTTATCTTTTGGGGACGGTGAAAAGTTTTTACATTTCATTGATTCTCACTGCCACTACCATATCATGGAATCCATTATCATATATATACCTACCCTATTAAGATACTTCCGTTTTCCACTTTCCGCCCGAATTCCGGAGGCGTTGCGTGTTGAGTGGTGGATCTCATATTTCATTATCACGAGTGGGAATCGAATCCACAACGCCGCGACTGGCCTAAAATTAGTTAAGTATACGTAGTTAATACTTTAAAATAGTTTGTAAGTCAATTTTTTTCTCGATAAACGGACTATTCAAAACAAAAATAAATGTTCAATTTAAAATGGCTATAAGTATACTCTAATTATTTATGTTAATGGTTTCGATGAAAAAATTGACTTATACTTTTGGCCCAAGAATCAAACCAGGCTGCTTTCAGCTCCTCATATTTCATTTATATACATTTTGTAAAGTATTAATCACATTCTAACATAAAATATATTGAAACGATTTGAACGTAGCGGGCCACGACGCTGCGTATTTAAGACTATCTAATTAATGTCCAAAAAGTGTGAGTTCGAGTACAGCTACGTTCTAATTTTTAAATGTTTCTAAATATTTTTACCTATTAGTAAAGATCTCTCCTGGATACCAACATAACATCAAATAGATCGTTAGACTGAACTTACTCGTGGCTACATAAATCTGACAGGTGTCTGAAGTATAAGTCGGAGCGAGGAGTTAAAAACAATAAATATAATAACTCCTCGTATGGAGATTAAACCTACAATCTTCGCATTAACAGTCAAATACTGCGCCACTACGTCATTGCGTCATAACGAAGATTTCAAGTGAAATAATCTAAATATAAAATTAAAAATTAAGGATTCTCAAACAGTTTAAAATCATTCATAGAGGTGATAAACCGCTTCTTCAAAATACATAAAAACCTATCGCAAACGGTCGAGCCAGGAGGGAATGTAGAGGCAAACATAGTAGAATTTCATATATAAATAAATTTATATTAACATAAATTCCAGTCACCTTAACCTGTCTCGGTACTGATAAATTTAGCTTGCACAAAATTTATTACACATTACAAAACTACGCTAGAATACAAATGCTGGATTAGATTTTCGCTTTCTACCTTTGTTAGAGAGTAAATTACGTTTGAATAAAAAAAAACAGCTACATGATTTTTCAGGTAGGGAACCTAGTGTTCCCTACCTGAAAAATCATGTAGCTGTTTTACTCTGTTTTCCACTTTCCGGCTTATTTTTAGTTATATATTATTTCAAATATCGAAGTAAAATAGTATATCGTGGTTTTTACAAAAAGGGAAGCATTAGAATGACTATAAGAGCATTACAACATTAGCGACTGAAAAGGGTTTGTCAGAAAAATGGACAAAGGAATCGTGACTTTGATCTTTAGCTTTTATCAATTTACTTAAATGAGTACGTTTCGCAACACGCATCTGTTTTTGTCTTTGAATTTACTACTTTTTTATATTCTAACGCCTGACTGAGTTTTGACGTATCTATGTATGTGTGGAGGTGTATCGGTGTAAACGGATAAATCGATTTTGATCGAGCTTTTTGAGTTCCATACTTCAAAAGGAATAAAAAAATATTTGTAAAAACAAAAACCCCGACTGCATAAAACTAAAAAGAAAATAAACAAGTCCAATAGTTAGTTAGTCGGGACCTCTTTAAATTATGCAGGGTTCCTGGTAAAGATTTTATTGATTGCAGAATTACTTATAGGTCCCGACTGTTAATCCTAATAAACTATTGGACTTGTTTATTTTCTTTTTAGTTTTATGCAGTCGGGGTTTTTGTTTTTACAAATATTTTTTTTATTTTTCACTTTTTGTTAGAATTCATTATGGTAATCATAATCATGATATAAGCTCTTGAATTTGAGACCCATATTGTGGTATTCGAAATGATTTTTTCAAATGGCGTCCCACAGCCGCCATGATTGTTTTTATTTAACGTCACCTATCTAAGAATACTTGTACTGCTAATACGAATTTAACGATACCTCAATTATGTAAATCCATTCAGTGGTTCTGGAGATATGAGGTAATAAAGAATAATACATACATATAAGATACGCGCGAAAAACATAACCTTAAAAACATAACCATTCCTTAGCAGTCGGGAAAAAACAGAACCGTTGTCCGTCTGTCAAGACCATTTATTTCCAGATCATGTGGAGGTATTAAGCTTAGATTTATAACAAATATTCAGGTCGACAGGTTAAGGTCGAGCACAAAAAAATCAAGTCAATTGTTATCAATCAATCCGAAAAATTGACATTTATATATATTTCATATCACAGATGAAAACTATTACAAATTTATAATTATGGTTAATTTCATACAAAATAAGTGCATACCGCCCTCAAACTAAAGAATGTCAACTTTTATAAGTTGTACGTCCATTCATTTGCACGGAGAGTCCTACTAGCACTTCACCAGTTTTTTTGTTTGATTCAAGAGAATGATATGTTTTTAGAGGTTTTTTATTATTTTAATTTATTATAAAAAAAAAAAAAAAAATAACCTCACGCTGTATCCCGCACACAGCAGGGTAGGCAGAGGGAACCTAGTGTTAAGACACTCCGTTCCCGACTTTCTGCCGAATTTTGGAGGCATTGCGTGTTGAGTGGCAGAACTCAACGCCGCGCTTAACCTCGACACCAGAGCGAAGAAATGGAAATATAAAATTTAAGTAAATATTTCATCTCTTCGAGTGGGGATCGAACCCACAACCAGTCGGTTTTGCAGTCACACCTCGTGCCGCTGCTCCACGAACGGCCTCAATAATATAATAATATTATTATAACTATAACTTATTATAACTATAACTATATACAACCATGTTCCAATGGTTTTATTTAATTTAAAATGGAAAAAGAATAAAATAGTATAAAGTAATTTCGTAATTATATATGAGAGTAGCATGAAATTTGCGTCATAAAAATAAAATATAATAGTTATATAAAATTATTTTCAAAAAATCTATATATATTTCTTTAATTTTGTAGAGTTCGTTGAACGCGATGGTTGTGGGTTCCATTTCCAATTGAGGTAATGAATTTCCATTTTCTCACACTGTTATTAAGACTAATTTCGCGACTCAACACGCAATGTCTCGAAAAGTGGGAGAAATGTAGAGAACGAAGTATCTTTTCCGTAGGTTCTCGCTACCCTGTAATATACGTGATACAATATGAAGGTAAAAAATTTTAAAAAGAATATTAAAAATCATTTACATTATTTCAAATTCCTTAGTATGTCAAATAAAGAAAGAAGTGAAGAACACAAGTACTTGGTAATCTACTACCTTCCTCTATCTCTCTAATTCTTTTGTTCCTTTTGTGGTTTTGCCACAAGTTGGTGTAAAACCTACAACCATAGAGTTTTCAGTCAGACACTCACTGTGCCACGATTACTTCATATTCTAATGCATTCGTTTCTCCTGTGGGATAGTTGAACTAGGTAGCTTGTACCAACTGACTTGAACGATCCCCTGGGATGCAATGGAATAGTATCTAAATATTAATATTATGTAACCGTTGCTTCACTTAAAGGAATAAAAGCAAAAAGCTAATCTTAACAGGAAAAAGGACGTAGGGAACCCAGTGCTAAGTACACCAATTTTCGAGATATTGCGTGTCAAATGGTGGCATTCAACGCCGCAAAATTTTAGCCTTTTGCGGCGTTGAATTTCTTGACTGAGGATAGCAGCTTTTATATTGTCATTCCAATACAATAAAAAATTATGTTAAAATTAAAGTGTTAAATCAGCAGATTTCAGATTAATAATAGTATTCTTTACTTATTTCTGTAAAAAAAAATATTGAAAATTGTCAGAAATATGAAAAACTAATTAATTCAAAATTAATTTGTGAATTAATGAAATTATTTTTATAATTTATAGGAATTAGTACATTTTCAATATAAGTCTGTTGCGATGTGGAAAATATTTGACCGTACATCGACGGAGAGAAACGGGCTAACAGCACTAACCTTATATTCGAAAGAAAAAATCGAATATGAGCTGTTAGTCCTATTGGCTTTTACAGCGACACCGACTGGGTAGGGAAGAGGATCCTCTGTCCCTAAAAAATTGCAAGCACTTTGTGGCTGCTTGAAAGGATGTCGTGGGCGGCAAGGATGGCCCTGCGGGACTCTGACCTAGGCTTGTAGATGTAGATTGGACTTTGGTGTATCCATGTATACGGGTATATATTAAACTCTTCTGTTACCGCGTGACTGTAACATTTAGAAATTTTAGGTGAAACCTAGATGCCAAATTTCACCTTTGAGAATGTAGAAAACCAATAAAAGGGGATTTCCCACAATTCCTATAGAAAACGGGAATAAATGGAATTTGATGTTTTATAGTCCACCTGAATGAAGTTGCGGTCTAGGACTTCTAATATATTTTAAGGTTAAGACGAATATGTAAAATACATTTAGAATAACAATATAGGTATTTATTTAAGAAGTCTTTGCTGTCTTGGGCTGATTTTAAAATGCATTGAATACCATGGTAACATAAAATAATAAAGCATATAAAATATAAAACAAATTGAAATAGTAATTATAATGTAAATTAGTTTCAAAATAAAAATAGTTTCATATATAGTTGTATAGATTTGTTTTTCTAAATTAAACACACAATATTCAAAAGACAAAAGTTAGAGACTAAAAAATAATTTTAAATAATAATTATTTTGTTATATATTAATAATATAATATATAAAGATAAAACAGAAACTTTTATTCCTAAACAAAACAAATAAGAACCATTAATACTTACACAAGTTTAACTAAAAAAATGGCACTAAACACTCAACTTTTAGCAAAAGCACAAAAGTAAAGAACTCTATTTTACCTAAAAAATTACATAAAGCACTTTTTATCACTAAAATTAAACTTTCACTTCAGATAAAGGTTTACTCAGCTTCGATATATTACGATAGGTAAAGTTCAAGCGTGAATACGTCCTCTCTCTATGGAGGTAAAGTCGTTACTGGGGTAGGAAGCCTAATATGAGCTTTTTCGAGCGCCAAAAAGCTTAAATAATTATCATTAATATGTAACTATTTGAATAATATATTGTGATTTGGATATTAAATATAGGTTGTTTAGTTAATATTTTAAATATTTTTCAAAATCCAATGGTAACAAGTCGATTGACTAAGTTAAAACGTAGGTGACTGACGATCATTTGCAAAGTGGTCCCAATATCAGTTTTTCAAAATCTCCTACAAAAAATAAATCTTTTATAATGTTTGTGTATGTTTTTCATATTAAGTTTAAAATTTTGATAAATCGAATAAATAAAGGAGACTTGCTGTAACAGTGACAGAGCGATAGTTGTGGGTTCTTTTACAACCCTTATTCTCAAACTCGACAGGCAAATACTATTTTTTGTTATTTTTCATAGCATGAAAATAGCGGATCAGCAAGTTCCTTTTTTACTTTTCCTCACTCAGGGCGTTCTTGGTCCGGTGGTTGCGTTCCGACACTCAACATGTAGAGTCTCCTCGAATTTTGGTAGAAACGGAGTATCCTGGCAAGCGCAGAGAGTCTTCTCTGCCTACTCTACATATATATGAGATTATTTATTACTTGGATGATTCGTAGTTATTTATTTTCTACATTTTCTTTATTTAGCTAGAGAAATAACATTCTGATTTTAAGGTTCAAATAAAAAATAATTTCTAAGATCATGTTCAAATTGAGACACATTTTAGTAATTTATTAGGTAATATTACGTATATTATACCAAATGCTCCCAAAACATAAGAAATGCGAGAACCTAAAAAAATACCTTTTTCCGTTTTTCAATGTCTAATTTACTTCAATATAATGACATCACGATTATTGAGATGAGCGAAGCGAAGCTTTTACTGGTCAAAAGTTTGTTTCGTTGCAATGCTACTGCTCCAAGAACGTTAAGCTTACAGCTCTGAAATTTTGCAGCACGTCACGGTGATCCCAGCGAAGTAGTTTCATGATAATTGTAATTGTAGTTTTGGAGTAAATGGTCAAAATGTGTCCCATAGAGTAAAGCTGTGGAACGTTTTTAAATTATATATGTCAGTTTTAAAGAGTAATTTTATTTTAAGTACCTCTTAGTTTTCCTTTTTATTACACTGCGCAACATAGCTTCGCTCAACTCCACCCGTGCACACCATGTGGCGGATCCTAATATTCATTAATATCATCCTTTACATAATTACGCATCTCATTTATTGCGGGTTAGACCAAGAGAAGCTAGTATTAAGACATTTCCTTCATTTACTTTCAATGAATGAAATACGAATATAAGCCATATACATATTTTTTAAAGTTCTTTACTTTAGAAAAAAGTATATGGCTACAAATAAAACTTAGGTTAGACTAGAAAAATAATACTGAATTTATAACAGAAAACAGAGAATTCAAGAAAGAATAGCACAACACAAATAAAGAAAGAACATATTATTTTAGTAAAATTGGCGATGATGCCGTTGCTCAATAGTGTGATTAAAAAAATATAAATATATAAAAGTTAACTAAGGCAAAGCATCAATAAAAAGACCATATTAGAATTCCATTCTAACATAATTATTTTGTATCAGCTTCACGCTGTATCCCGCACTCAGCAGGGTATGCAGAGGGAACTCCGTTTCTGACTAATTCTGGAGGCATTGGGTGTCGAGTGACTCAACTCCGTACTTTGCCTCGATACTAGAGCAAGGAAATGTAAATATAAATTTACTACTACTCGAGGAAATAAAATATTTATAAAACTAAATATTTTATTTCCTTGAGTGAGGATCGAATCCACAACCAGTCGCGTTTACTGACACACTTTGTACCCCTGCACCACGACTTGCTTCAATATTGATTAAAAAATATAATATAGAAAAATAGAAAATAAATAATATAATAGAAAAGAATTAATCCACGAAACAGTACACCTTATATTTTAAATTCCACCCCAAGTAGGTCACCATCAAATGTAGAATATACAATAACCCTTGAACTAGATAGTGTGAATATCGCAAATGAAGTCTAAAACGTTTCTAAGGAGAACCCACAAGAGTATTTAAAGTACGTATAAGATTCACGACTAGCTATTGGACGCCACTTCCCTTTGAAATGATGTGTCATTTTCAAAATGTTTATGCATTTTTTGGAAAAAAAATGTGTGTTGCAAAGGAAATTTTATTTAAGTAAATGAAAACGAGATATATGAAATGCCAAATAACAACGAAATTATTTATTTAAGTAAAATTAAAGAAGAAAATCGATGGTTTTCAGTTCACATAGGTAGATAGTACAAATGTAAATGCGATTGACAGCGATAGAAAGTTATGTGTGATAACGCCTTGTCTTGTTATCAGAGCAAGAAAATGAAAATTATTTATTCTCCCGAATGCTAATCCACCACCGTCGCGTTCACTATGATACATCCATATTTAAAAAAAATATCATTATTTCACACAAAAAAAAACAACCCACACCCACTATGTAAAGCACTATAGTGCTACTACATTTTCAAATCTAATTAATATTTTAAAGCAAAATTTACAGACGGATGGACGGATATTCTTGTAACTTTACTTACTATAGGAGTTATATCACGAAGTCGAAGTATATTTGCATATTTGCAATATTGTAAAATTGAATAAGTTGCTCAAGCAGTATTACCTATAAGATTTATGTCTAGTACTGAGTGATTTTTGTTTATGGCATAGTATAGAAAGATCTGAATGTTACGTGATAGTTATAGGTTTGATTTCCAGTAAAGGGATTTTTTATGTGAATATTTTTTAGGGTTCCGTAACTCGAAAGGAAAAAACGAAAAAACCCTTTTAGGATCACTCTGTTGTCCGTCCAACAGTCCGTCTGTCAAAACCTTTTTTTTCAGGAATGCGTGGAGGTATCAATCTATATCAAATACTCAGGTTTACTGTCTCTCAGAACTGAGAAATAATCAAATTTCTAAGCCCACGTAATTGAAAAATACAGCCGTAAATTTCTACAAGTTTTCGAACTCGCAAGGAAGTAAAAACCTACATGGTATTTCCCGTGGACCAACAATTATGAAATTTGGCAAGAAGTAAGGACTTGCAAGATAAATTATAAAATTAAAAAAAATATAAAAAGTCCAAATCCAAAAGGTGAAAATTTATAGACAGTTCATAGAAAAAAAATATTACAAACTTATGAGCGTAGCTCGTTTCATACAAAATGAGTACATACGTCCGCAAACTAAAATTTGTTAACTTTTATAAATTGTCTTTGACATATGATACAATTCTGAAATTGGTACGGAACACTCAGTATTCGAGTCCGACTCGCTTTAGACCGGTTTTTATTTGATATGTAAGATTAATTTAGATTGGTTATTCCACAAATTTAGCAACGCAAACTTTTTTAGAAAACATAAGAAAATTTGACCGTCCATTGTAGTTATAGTTTTCAAGAGGTGCAGGCTCATATCCTGTTATTTTTTTTATAATTTCTAAAAAAATATTGTTGAGTTTATTGCTGGATCTTCTCAGCAGTCTTTTGGGTCGGTGGCCTGCCATAATTTCATTCGACGATTCAAAAGTGCTTGCGAAAGCCTTTTTGATTAGATAATATTTAACAAAAAAAAATACAGCGTGAAGGGGATTTTAAATAACATTTTATATTTTATATTATAGTTTGGAATTTATATGAAGACATTGGATTTCTCTCGTTTGTTTGAAATAATGATTTATGCTTATTCTGTTAGTATTAGTAATTTTTTTATCAGTTTCGCCGAAATTTCGATGCATTGCGTATTGAGTGGCGGTACTCAATGCCGCATTTTACCTCTTTACCGAAGCGAGGAAATGAAAATATTAAATAATTAATTTCCCAGAGCGGATATTACCGTCGCGTTTACAGTCCCACACTTGTGCCCTTGTGCCACGGTAGCTGCTCACTATTTACTACTCATTGAATTGTTTTTCACGCTGTATCCCAGACATAACAAGCTAGGCAAAGGTAACCTAGTTTTAAGACACTCCGTTCCTCATTTTCCATTACATTTATTTCTATCTTAACCGGGAATTGAATCGACACTCTTCAGTATAAAATGGATTACTCCACTTGGCATAAAGTAAAACGCAGCTATACATATAAATGTTTAATACAATATCAAATCGAAATCAACCCGGCGTTCAAATTTAATAGAATAATTTAGAACCTTCATAACTTTGACCCTAAATGGATATTGGAGATGATAAAAAAAAATTCTTTCCATATATTACAATTTGGTAACGCGGTGCTATTTCATTTTATTATTTTATATGTACTCGGAAGCTATTAGGAAGCTTTAAAAAAAAGTATGGTTGTAGGTTTAGTCTTGAGCTAAGTAGAAAGAACCTAATGGCATGACAATCTTTCTCCTCTTCTCTCTTAAAATATTAAAATTAAATAGCTTATACTGAAACTTTAAAGAAAACTATATTTACAAATTTAAACTATATTTCCATTTCTCCGCTCTGGTGTCGAGGCTAAGCGCGACATTGAGTTCTGTCACTCAACACGCAATGCCTCGCAAAGGCCGAAATTAGTCGTGTAACTTCGTTAGAGAGTACGTAGAAATAAACTTTCTGCCGGACTCTAGAGACATTGCGTATTGAATGGAAGAACTCAGCGCCGCGCTTTGTCTGTACATCATAGCGAAGAAATGAAAATATAAATTTAAGTAAATATTTCATCTCTTTGAGTGGGGATCGAACCCACAAGCAGGTTTTACAGTCACACTTTGTGCCCCCTACGTCACAACTGTCCTCACGTAGAAATAATTTTCAAAAAATAGATGATGTATTGGGAAGAAATAGGATTTTACGTTTTATTGATCACGCAAACGGAGGTGGAGGCGGCTGCTACTGTATTTTTTTTATCTGCACGCTGTATCCCGCACATATTACGGTAGCCAGAGGGAACCTGGAAACCTAGTTTTAAGACACTCCATTCCTCCATTAAGACACTTCCGTTCCCCACTACACTACATAAGATAGGATGCAATATCATGTAAAATAGCAATATTTCCGCATAATACTTAGCTCTATAACGTTTTATAAATACGTTATGAAATACATAGCCCCGTCGTCATAAAAGTAGAACATCAAGAAGAAATAAGAAAACTAATGATGCAAAGGCACAGTAAAATATATAAGAAATATAACGTGGAAAAAAGTATATGAAGTTTAGAAACTTACAAGCGAGTCGACTAAAAAGTTATGAAAAGATTCTATGTCATAACATAGAAATATGTATTTTTTTTCTTTTTAGATTAGTTGCGGCGTTAAGTATTTAGTTTTTAACCAAAAAAATTGATTCATATATATATATATATATATATATATATATATATATATATATATAATATTTCCCGCCGAATTTTTCGAGGCATTGCGTGTTGAGTGGTGATACCCAACGGCGAGCTTGCCTTAGTACTAGAGCAAAGAAATAAAAATATTCATACATACTCATACCCTCGAGAGGAGATCGAACCCGCAACCATCGCGTTACAGTCACCATCTTGTGCCCCTGCGTCGCCTCATCAAATAGGTACTTTTCAATTTAGCCGTTATTTAGGAACAAACAATCAAACATACGCACAAAAGACATAACCTTTTATTTTGGCATTGCCTTAATCAGTTAATCGAACGAAGACTAGACAGAATAGAATGATATAAACATACAATATAATATATTCCGCAATTCCCCATATATATTTCCGAAATAGCACGATTAAATGGAATCATTGGTGCCAAAAGAAGCTCAATATATGAGATGTGTGGCATTAAGAAGTACGTGTTCAGAAACTTGATGGTTTATATATAGTTATTACAGTCTATAAGAAAATTATTCAAATGCTACCCTTTATTTTTAGATGGGAATTTGGAATGTCGAGACAATCTAGTGTTATATCATTTTTTCCGTTTATACATTATGTTGGGACGTAATTTCGGAATGCAATGTTTTTATAAAAATTACTGAATAATATTCAATAATCAAAAAAAAGGATAAAGACTAGTCGTGGCGCAAGACACAAGCGAGTGACTGACAGCTTGTGGGTTCATCTCCAAAGTACAGCGTTAAATTCAGCCAATCAACACGCTATTCAAAAATTATATGGTAAAGTTTAAGTCTTAACAAGCTTAAGACTTAAACTTTCTCTCCCAGAATATGCCCGTAAATAAATTCTTCAATATATACCCACAACCATTCCATGCGATCACACTCGATCAAACTGCTCTAATATAGCTTCATAAAGTATACATAGGTTTTAAATATTGACATCAATTTTATTATTATTTATGGAAAATATTTGCTTCTCACACTGCACCCTATATATAATATGTTTCCTCTGTTTCCCGCTTTCCACACAATGTTCGAGATACTGCGTGTTGAGCGTCGGAACTCAACGCCATACTTTGTCTTATCACTAGAGCAAAGAAATAAAAAATAGTCATTACTTGGAGTAGAAACCGAACCTACAGCCATCGCGTTTGTAGTCAGACACTATCATTACACCACAATGGCCAAAAAAAAATATTATGATTTATGTATTTATACTCTCATTTCTTCTTGTTGCTGTACAAATATTTATGCTTTACCGTGTCCACGACAGGCCATTGTAGTAAACCATGGCTGAAGAAGTCATTTTCTTGCTTAGGTTTGCGTGCAAATAATAATATAGTAGTATATAAAGTAGCATATAAAGAGACCAGTCGTGGCGCAGTGGCACAAAGTGTGACTGTAAAACCGATTGGTTGTGGGTTCGATCCCCACTCGAGGAGATGAAACATTTACTTAAATTTATAATTCCATTTGTTCGCTCTGGTGTCGAGGCAAAGCGCGGCGTTGAGTTTTACCACTCAACAAGCAATGCCTCCAGAATTCGGCAGAAAGTGGGGAATGGATTTAAACCGAGATTTTATACTTTAATCACTTACGGATTTTTTTAGCAAATTCGTTATATAAAAAAAATATATATATATTCTGAACATTTCATATATTTTTGTGGCCACAGATTGATAAGATAAGATTAGTATTGCAAATAAAAGCCAAAATTTTCATTTTAAATTTTTTAATACTATAAAAAAAGTTGCGTTTTTTACTTTTTATTCAAATATAGCATAAAATCTAACCACATTGGCATGTTAAATAATTTCTGTATTACTTCGTTACAATCAATATACGCGTATAGCCCACAAAGCGAACTTTATAAGTGGATAAACCCTGATTTTGCTTCAGCGTTAGTTTGACTATTTAATTTAAATTTGTATCCTATATACGAATATAGAGAGGCCAGTCGTGGCGCAGTGGCACAGGTGTGTAACTGTAAACGCGACAGGTTGTGGGTTCGATTCCCACTCGAAATATTTTATATTTTCTTTTCTGTTTTTTGTGTTTACCGCTTAAGTGAATGTTACTTAAGTGATAGTTTACTTGATTATATTAATAAATTTAAAAAATATATTATTCTATTTAATCCCGCTAATCTTATACTCTGCTACTATCATATTTTTGGAATTCTGGGAACCTTATGTTAAAACACTCTATTCCATTCTCCATCTAGATACTTCCGTTTCCCATTTTACACCGAATTCTTGACACATTACGTGTTGAGTGAAGAAACTCAACGCCGCGCTTTGTCTCTTTACTAGGGCGAGGAAATGAAAATATTAAATATTTGATTGATTTCCACGAGTGGGAATCTAACCCACAACCGTCGCGTCTACAGTCGTACACTAAAAAACGTTTATTCAAGTGGAATTTTAGAGTTTACCTTCGCAACGCTAGAAAGCATATAAAGAATATAATATTACAATCTTTTGTGAAGTACAGACCTTTACTGACAGACGCTACACGAATTAAGATATTTTTTACATAACGAACCCCCATTCAAGTTATACGCACCTGCAGCTTTAACAATTTATGAATAACAGATTATTGAGACTGATTGAGTATTAAAAATGTCGACTTCTCTATATTAAATGAATTTCTTGTTATTTACAATATAATTTATTTTGGTTGTGTATTTTCAGTTTATTTTCTTTAACGCTTCATGCACATACCAGGGCAAGCAGAGGGAATATGGGAGCCTAGTGATAAGATACTCTATTCTCAATTCGTTTCTCACATTCCGCCAAAACTTTAAGGCATTACTGTAAACGTGACGGTTATAGATTCGATTCCCACTCGAGAGAATGAATTATTTTCATTTCCTTGATCTATCAAAAACGAAAATCGCGGCGTTGTGCTTTACCACTCAACACGAAATAGGAAACACTCTCGCTTTTAATATTAACTTACCTTTACCTACCCTCCTATTTGCGGGATACAGCGTGAAGCTAAAAAATAATAAATATAACTAAAATACAATTTAACTCTCATTTAGTTTTCCAGTACATAAAACATACTAAAATGCGACACCCAAGTCAAATATTTGTATAAACTCGAGTGACATGCTACTGGTGAATATTTCTTAGAAACCTTTCATACTCGTTTGAGTGGAAAACACAAAGTTCTTTCTGTATACACTGAATAAAGACTGACTTTACTTGAAATTTAAAAGAGAATTTCAAATATAGTTTCTTTAAAGCTATTTATAATGTGATTGATGTGGGTTCTAATGTAGTAAAAGGTGGTATCTTGTAAAAAATACTTTTTTCCCAATTTAGTTTAAAGAGTAAGGGTTTAGACATAAATGTACCTATTCCTTTTAGTCGATTTAAATACAGTGCCTGATGGGATACAGCTCCATATTCTATAGTATAATTAAGAAATTCCCCATAGCCTTATGTACTAAATTTCTGCGTTTAACGCTGCATAGCCGGTACAGTCTATGAGATTTTCAGTAACTAAAGTGTATTACAACATATTATATCTATTATAACATATGATTTTTACAATGAGTCACATCAAAGTTTTTTGTTTTCAGCATATCTAAAAAATATATAACTCGAGAAAAAAAACCATTTTTATTTTTCTCCTACCTTCAAAAATAACCGAGACATTAAACATTAAATTACGGCATCCGTGGCGTGACGTCAGGTCGCGTCTCGACGAAATGCAAGTTTTAAAAAGCGGTGAAACATGTTGTAACTTTGGAAAAACTGGTCCAATTTTCCCGGCGACCTCCGGGAAGCCGCAAAATATATACTCTTGCCCATTATTCATTAAAAAGGATTTTTTTTATGGAAAAGGAAAATGCAAATGAGCGTGCGGGTCGCCTAATGGTAAGTGATTACCGCCGCCCACGACACCATGCAACACCAGAGGAGCTATACGTTGCCTGCCTTTAAGGTGGGTTGGGCGCTGGAGCCCGGCATTACCTGATGCGAAATTCAGTGGCATAAAGCCACTACTTCACGCCGGTTTTAAATGCTGGGGGTGGTAATGATCCAGTCGAGTCTGTCCATGCGTGTTGCCATTGCTGGCGACGTGAATCTACGACACGTACTTTAGTCGCCTTTACGACACCACCAGTACCAGGATGATTATATTCTAGGCCGGGATCACACGGCACAATTTTGGGAATTATTAGTTTAGCAGAGGTTAGCCCAGATGTTATTGATGAATTAAGATTTAATTAATTATTAAAAGTTTTAACCAATATCGATATCAAATAAAAGGGCTTGATTTGTAAAATACAATAAATTATATATCAATATATGTATATATTTTTTAATTGTTTTTTTATTAGTATTTTATTACCTACTGTTAGAGCCGCTATAATATTCTCGAAAAAATATTATATAAATATGTCCCAGAGCGAGGTTCCAACCCACAACCATCATGTGTATGGTATACTAAGATACAGCAACAGTATTTCTAATTTAAAAAATCTTATTTATCCGATATTTGTGAATATACAGACAGATTGTATAACAATTGTTTTATTATATAGTGATTACAAAATATTAACCCAATTTCAAACTATTTTGACGATCGACAATATTAGCAAAAACAAGCTTTTCTTGTAATACCGTTTTCTAGTATATCCGTGAATAATGATATATTTGAGCACTATATATTAGACGGTAATTATCTTATTTCATAGCTATTTACTATATTCAAGAGGGTTTGGGTTATATTTTTTCCAGTTTCGTTTTTTAGCGTAATGGCGAAACACGATAACCTTAGATTTGCCATGTGAACGAACCAATGATATGTCCAAGCCACTTAACTTATAAGAAAAACCGGACAAGCGTAAATGAGGCTTGACCACCGAGCGTTCCGTACAATTAGTGCGTCATAAAAAGTGAATAAAATATGTATTGGAATAAGCAAACTAAGCCCTTTCAACTGATTGACTCACTTGAACTAGTTTTATTACCAAATTTTGCACCCCCTTTTAAGAAATTTCTCTTTAGAATTTGTCCACAAATATTTAGTAGTTTTAGTAACTATAGTTTTTTTATTTTTTTCTGAATTTGTACTACCTGTGGATGCCAGCTGCTAAATTTCATAGGTCAACTGAAAGTAACCTAAAAATTAATAATTTTGATTCCCTTTATATGTCGACATACGTGTTTGTTCCGATATAAACGGCCATATCTTTTTTAACCGACTTCTGTAAGAAAAGGAGGTTTTCATCTCGACTGTATTTTTTTTAATGTTTGTTACTTCAGAACTTATCACAGACTGGGTGAACCTATATTTATTATTTTTTTTATTTGAAAGCTGATGCTTCCCGTGTGGTCCCATTTTAATTTGGTTAATTTCTGACAATGGTATCCATGAGAGTATTAATAAGTCTTTAATTTGCATTAAGTATGTGCGCAACAAATGGACGAATAACTCAATATCCCGACAACCGAATACGATGAATGAATTTTGGTTGGTTTCTGATTAAGATCCTGTTGTAATTGAATAAGTCGGTTTTGTTTTGTTAAAAATTATAATTATTTAATTAAGTAAATTTGGAAATACGATTTTTTCTAGAAATTAAAGGACTGTAGACCTGAATAATATGGTTTGAATTTCAGCTCGATATCTCCAAGCGTTTCTTAGTTAGATAAAGGTTTTTGACAGACAGACGGAGGGATGGACGGACGGACGGATAGACGGACAACAAAGTGATCTTATAAGGGTTCCTTTTTTCCTTAATAGGTACGGCTATTATACGATCTTGTAAAAAAGTTTATGCACATTAAACTATTATGTAAGCTACGACAGAATGGAAAAAAATAAAGTATAAAATATATACTATTAATTAAAGGCAGAGCGACAGCGTGATGTAAAGACACTCTCATCTAGGATATATATAAATATATAGGTATTAATTATAATTAATACCTCTTGTGGATATCAAATAAACAATCATTTAAATCGTGTGATGTTTTATATTTATATCTTTTTAACATTAGAAAGAACCAGAAGTTAAGAAGTTAGGGAGTTACGCAATAGGTTGTGTGTCTGTGTGAATTCAATTCTTCTAATTTCAAAATATAAATTTAAATAAATATATCATTTCCTCGAATGGAGATTGAACCCACAACCAGTTGCGTTTACAGTCACACGCTTATGCCCCTGCGCTACGGCTGGTTTAAAAAAAAATACATTATAACTTCCCAAAATTCTTTCTTTGTCAAAATGGATACCTGTCAGAAGTTTTTATAATGAAACTCAAATCACGGTACAAAAAAGATCGTCGTAGCTCAAAAGCTTATGACATT
>DWQW01005551.1:0-17625 GCA_018249695.1 Heliconius erato demophoon
AGTTCTGCCACTCAACACGCAATGCCTCCAGAATTTGGCAGAAAGTGGGGAACGGAGTGTCTTAACACTAGGTTCCCTCTGCCTACCCTGCTGTGTGCGGGATACAGCGTGAAGCTAATTTAATTTTAATTTTTAATTCTTTCCTGAGTTAGGACAGGTGTATATCATCACTATTCATAGGGTACTTCTGGTTGACCTAGAATTATATAATTTGACAGCTACAATTTACAGGTATTAACCTGTAAATTCTAGCTGTCAAATTTTATAATTCTAGTCCAATTAGTAATTTACAGGGACAGTAACCTGTAAATTCTAGCTGTCACATTTTATACTTCAACCAGAAGTACCCTATGAATAGTGATGATATACACCTGTTTTGCGATATAAACGGTCATATCTGTTTTCTAAGTAAATGTGTTTTTTATCAGGAAATCATGGAGTCGTAGATCTGAGTATATGGTTTGAATTTCAAGTCGATATTCCTGAGCTCTTCTTGTGACAAAGGGTCTTGACAGACAGAAAGACAGACGGACGAACAACAAAACGATCTTATAAGGGTTCCTTTTTTCCTTCAAAAGATGCGGAACACTATAAATTAACATTAGGTTTACTCTGCCTACACTGCTGTATATGCGGGTTGCAGATTGTTGCTGAAGAAGAATATATATACGTATTGGATACTACAAAAAAATCACGTATTTGCACGATACAGATAAGTAATTGTTGTAGCGGATACAAGTTTTGACAAAATTATATCACAAATCAAACTCTATATGCACAGATTTGTTTTGAACTTTTTTATTTCAGTTCAAAGGCATAATATTGAAACAGGATAAAAAAACATACCACCATACTCGTAATTACGTTAATATAGAGTAATGAAAATAAAATAAAAAACAGCTAACTAAGGTATCTTCAATATCCATTACTGCGTGGCTGGCAGCGCTGCAGTGCTGCGCAAACAGCAACGGTAGCATAGTCGACGGTCGTGTGGCCCAAAGTATACGCATACGCATAGAAAAATTTATAAGAAATATTTTAAAATTTAATTTTTTAATTTGCAGAACTCCAATTTAATATAATAAGGTTCTATAATTACTAATACAGCAATTAAAATATGTTTTTTTTAATAAGCATAATTTGTATCCTGCACAAAGCAAGGTAGGCAGATGGAACCTAATGTTCAAATACGCTTTGAGTGGCGAAACACAACGCCGGTTGTTATGGATTCAATTCCCACTCGCGGAAACTAATTATTATTTATTTACTTAAAATTTAAAAAAATAAATCATCTTCACGCTTTGAGAATGATAGTTTTCATTTTAAAGCTGTGTACCTTAAAGTTATGTCACTCAATACGCAGTGCCTTGAAAACTCGGCGGAAGGTTAGGAACGAAGTGTCTTAAAACAAGGTTGCCTCTGCCTACCTTGCTAGACAGCCAGTAGATTTTTTTTTACCTTCACGCTGTTTCGCAGCAGGGGAACGGAGTGTCTTAACACTAGGTTCCCTCTGCCTACCCTGCTGAAAGCGGGATACAGAGTAAAGCTGATTTAATTTAATTTTTAATTTAATTTGTAATGTTTTATATAAAATAAAAAATTGTTTGGGAAAATAACATATTTGCTTTGTATTTTTTTACCTCTATTACTACTTTCACAAAGTAATTATTTTTATTAAAGTAGAAAAGTACACGTCGGTCATGATCGGCACTATTAATGTATTGAGCTTTCTATGTAATTGGACAATACATAAGTAATAAATATAAGAAACATATCAGTCTGTGAGATATTTTTTTTTAACTTCACTTTCATGTTTAGGAAAGTGTGGAATATAACTTTAAAAAAAAAATAAAGAATTAGCTTCACGCTGTATTCCGTACACAATAGGAGAGACAGAAGGAACCTGGTGTTAAGATACGTCGTTACCCTCTTCCCTCCGAATTCTGAAGGCATGACGTGTTAAGTGACGGAACGCCTTGGTAATAGAGCGAAGAAATGAAAATATTAATAAATAATAATTGATTCCCTCGAGTGGGGATGGCACCTACAACCAACGCGTCACACCCTTGTGCCCTGCGTCAAATGCTTAAAATATCTATCTGTGCTTTGTATTAAACGAAAAATATGAACAATTATATCAGCTGCGTGTAAAATTACTTATTTTTTATATATTATATATTCTATAGTATTATTTTTTTAATTTCTAATTTATATTAAAAGCTGGTGTCACTGATAGAAAAACGATAAAAGTCATTTCGATAATTAAAACGCTTTCTACTTAATTGTCTCCAATACGAGTGTCTACTGCTACTATCTATTGGACTTTGGTAACGTTGGTAACGTTTCTGTAAGATTCTTACTATATTTTGTTTTATTTTTTTTAAATATGGCTATTAATCCTATGAATATATTAATAATAATAGAAAACGTTTTTTTCGTTAACAGAAATTATTGTGTTCTAACCAAAACACAACGTCTTTTTGTAGGGTTAAGATTACTATTTGAAATTGCTCTAATTGCTGTTCCATTAGTAGAACTCCATTCTAAAGCCATTATCGACTTGCCCAAAATTGAATTCTTATTTTTTACTTTAAACGTGGTAACCGCATTTCCTATTATATGCTTGGCCCTATACCATACAAAAAATTTTCAAAATTTGAAGTTTCGTATTGAAAAAGGTCACCTATATTTTTCAAAAGATACGGTCTACTCTAGAAATTTGAATAGAAAATTTAAATTTACAGCATTTGTGTTGTGCGTGTATGTCATTTTAATGGTCGGCTTATTAGTAGTTTTCGATATATTAACTAATAGTGAGACTATAGTCAGTCATTTATATCACGTTATAATGATGTTCTATAATTTTCGATATATATTTGAATTCGTTGTATTGTATTGTGTGCTCCTTTTACTATCCGAACAATTGAAATGTATAACTAGAAGAATTTCCAACGAAAGAAAGTTGATACTTAGCGAGGATGACGAAGACACCACAATAAGTGATGAAATATTACAAGAAATAACGGGATTCGATGAGTGGACAAAGGTTTATACGAATATAAAAGAATGTTCCAATTTGGTTAACACAGTATTTGGAGTTCAGGTGAGGCTGGTACTTTAACAAATGTGAACTATCCTGGTGCAGACGACAGACAGACAGGGTCCGAACTCTGTGAGTTCGAATATAACTAGAAAAAATTATAATTTTTATTTCTGATTGTATTAAATCAAATGTAAGCCTCTATGATTTTTTTTATATGAACTAGCAACCGTACTTATTCCATACTTCAAAAGCGCTTTTTACTTAATTATATTTACAATATAAAATAAGTTTACTAATAATGTCGTTATTATTTTCAGATAACAATATCGCTGACATTGATGATATTCTGTTTCATAATATTCTTATATGTGATTGTTTCTATGAGTATTTCAGTGAGTATTTTTTTTTTATTTGGATGTGACGCAAACTCACAGTCATTGTTAGAATGTGTAAAAACGATTTTGTAATTTTGAATCACTTAATCGCGTCAGAATAAAATATATACGCCCTAGACCTATTAACTCAAAATCTGACGATTATCTGTAGGGACTTGCCTAATATGAGATTTTTTTAAATTATTGGTCGTAAACAATTTAAAAAGTTAATAAAAAATATTTATAAAAACGAAAACCCCGACTGCATAAAACTAAAAAGAAAATAAACAAGTCCAATAGTTGATAAGGATTAATAGTCGGGACCTCTTAATTTTATGCGGGGTTCCTGGTAAAGATTTTGTTGATTGAGGAATTACTTATAGGTCCCGACTGTTCTATAAATCCTTATAAACTATTGGGCTTGTTTATTTTCTTTTTAGTTTTATGCAGTCGGGGTTTTTGTTTTTTTTTTCAGTTTTTTATTAGGATTCATCGTGGTAATGATATACCTTTTTGAAATCGTCGTATTGAGCTCTTGAGTTTGATATCCATATTGTGGTATTCGAAACGAAAAATTTTTTTTTCACTAAGTCCAATGGTGTCCCACAGCCGCCATGATAGATTTTTTTTTACATCACTTATCTAAGAACACTTGGGCTGCAATATAAATCTAACGATACCTTAATTATGTAAATCCGTTCAGTGGTTCTTGAGATATGAGGTAATAAAGAATATTACATACATACATACAAGATACGCGCTATAAATATAACCCTTCCTTAGCAGTTGGGAATAAGAAAAAGCATGTAAATAAGAATAATGCGTATTTATAAGAATATAATTATATTTTTTTTCTCTTGAGTATCCTTTTTTTATAATCATCTTTATCGATGAGTGAGAGAGTAATAGATAGAGAAAGAGTGAGAGAGGAATAGAAACACGGAGAGAGAAATATATATAAAAATTTTGCTTTTATCGATGTATTATATGGACGGTAAAATTAATATTTTTATCCGTAACGAGATTTGAACACACGCGCTCCATTAATTTCGATTAAATTTCTAACACTACGCTGCATCTCGCAAATGGCAGTTTAGGCAGAAGAAACCTAGTGTTAAGACACTGGATTTTCATTAAGACACTTCTGTTCCTCACTTTTTTCCGAATTTCGGCGTGTTGAATGGCGAAATTCGACGCCGCGTTTTGCCTCATTACCAGAGCAAAGAAATGAAAATATTAAATATTCACTCATATATCTCTCCTTTACTTATATATGTATTTTTATAAAAAAATAAATTATCTTTTTGCTTTTGTATTTTTTTTTAAAATAAATTCAGTAAGGAATACAGTTTACAATATACACATAACATTTATTTTCCAGGGTAATATTATATTACCAGTTATATTGGCATATTCTGTTAAGGTCACAGTTTTGCTCTTTTCCTTGTACGCTTTGTCTCGTGGCGCGCAAACAGCTGAGAACAGCGCTAACGATTTGCGACGTTGTCTTGGTAAACTTCTCATTTACTCACCAATTGGTAAGAGCCAATTTATTTCTTAATATCATTTAAATCGAATAGTTGAACCGAGAACGTGTAAAATACGAGTCAATTTAGTAAAAACGCAGGCAAAAGCACAAGCCTGTGACTGTAAACGAGACGGTTGTGGGTTCGATCTCATGAAATTCCATTCGATAAATGAAATGCTTAATATAATTTTTCATTTTTTCGCTCTGGTGTCGAGGCAAAACACGGCGTTGAATTTTTCCATTCAACACGCATTGCCTCAAATAATCGACAGAAAGTGGGGAACCTTGTGTCCTAACACTAGTTTCCCTCTACCTACCATGTTACGAAGTTCGTGAAGCTGAAAAAAAAAATTAAGGTGTATTATATTTTTTTAACGTAAAGCATTTCTAATCCGTTATCATAATTCGGAGGAATGTACGGAACGGAGTGTTAACACTAGGTTCCCCTTGCCTACCCTGCTGTGTAGGGGATACAGCTTGAAGCTGAAAAAAATATATAACAAAACATACGATACAATTTTTAGAGGATGGCTCATACAAGGCAATTAAGGACTTCCTACGCTTGGTGACGAACCGTCCAATCAAAACCCAGGCCTTCGGTTCCATCAACGTGGACATGACACTAGTACCTAAGTTCGTTATGTTCTTTACTTCTTATACCGTTATAGCTTTGCAGTTTAATAATGTTGTTTAGGTATTTCTAGTGTGTTTCTTTTTTCTGTGTGTATTTCTAAATGTGAATTAAATTGATAAATTACGTAAGAATTGAATAGAATGTTTTATTTATTATTACCTGAAAAAGCTATGTTAAAAGCTATAGATTATTTTAAAATATCAATTGAAAAAAACATTACCAATATGTTGAGTAATGGGATATTGTCTGACTGAATTGGATGGGTGTGGGGTGCGATCTCGATCAGGAGAAGCAATTAATTACAGTGCTGGCTTTCAATATTTAAAGTCTTCGAATATAGATAGAAAAAAGACAACGGAATATCAGCTAAATTTACCCTGCGTGTTTACAACTTTAATCGTGGGTAAAATAGCGGCAAAAGGAGAATGAGGAGAAATAAATGATGTGCCACTACATGACTATTGATTTTTTTAAGACCAGAAAGAGTTATTATTAGTTATCGTGATAGCTAATTTACAGACAAATTGTCTAATCGAAACAAATTCCAGCTTCAATACTTCATTATAATTCTCATAAAAAGTTCATCAAAATTTTTAATCAAGCCTTCATCGCCGTCAAGTAAATCATCTAACTTATTGAATATTATATTTGCAATTTAATTTAATGTTTTTATATAAACTTGTTATATTTTTAAAAAAATAAATCAGCTTCACGCTGTATCCCGCATACAGCATGGTAGGCAAAGGTAACCTAGTGTTACGACACTCCGTTCCCCACTTTCTGCCAAATTCTTTAGGCATTGCGTGTTGAGTGGCAGAACTCAACGCCGCACTTGTCCTCGACACCAGAGCGAAGAAAGTGGAAATATAAATTTAAGTAAATATTTCAATCCCTCGAGTGGAGATCGAACCCACAACTAGTCGGTTTTACAGTCACACTTCGTGCCACTGCGCCACGACTGGACAAAAATGAAAATATAATTTTAAATAATTATAATTTATAACAAAAAAAAATGACTTTAACCAGATCCGATAGTTAGAACCTAGCTAAATTTTCATTGAAATACTCTTAAATAAAAAAAGAATCATTGACCTTGTTGGCGAGACTTACGTGATTTTTTCATGGATAATATTGTCAGACAAAAGACCAAATTCACAAACATAAAAAATACAGTCGAATTGATAACCTTTTACAGAAGTCGATTAAAAATACAACTCTTTCAGAGCTTTTGGTTTTAGTGTAATAAATGAACATTCGATATGAATATAAAACGTTTATTATTTTTCAGCTTCACACTGCATCCCGCTCACAGCAGGGTAGGCAGAACCTAGTGTTAAGACACTCCGTTTCCCACTTTGCACCCATTTCTGGAGCCATTACGTGTTGAGTGGCGGAACTCAACGCCGCGCGTTCCCCTCGACATCAAAGCGAAGAAATGAAAATGTAAATGTAATTAAATATTTCATCTTTTCAAGTGGGGATCGAATCCACAATCAGTCGATTTACAGGCACACTTTGTGCTCCTGCGCCACGACTAACCTCAAAATAAAATGTTTAATAGTGTATTTTTTACTAAAAACAATATATGTGGATAGTTTATTACAATATTTAAAACACCAAAATAAAACATACAAAAATTATCGACACGTTCCTTTGTCATGCCACTTTATAATAACAAAAAATTGTCTGAATAAAAATGTAAATAGTGAAGGTGGGCGCTGTGATAAAAATGAAAAAGAGAAGGAGGGGGAGGGGCTCGTTAGTGCAGGAGCTTCTCAGAGTTCTCTGTCGATTGTCACAAGCTTAATATTTACAAACAATTCCATAACAAAACTTACTTAAACGTGTCGAAAATAAGACTTAAATTGCAACACTTGGAAACTTTCAAAAGCGCTCTAGGAACAATGGACGCATAAAATTCTGCAATATAAAGGATTTTCAGAACTGTAACGGACATAATGTCTAATTAGATGATTCCCCGCTTTGAGGATCGAAGAAAACTATTTGAATTTTAATTGCTTGGATGATATTGTTTGTTTGTTATCATCTTTTTGGTCGATGCTGATTTGGTATTTTATTTTACTTTGGTGTAATCTTAGAAAAAATGGTAATGTTACAATATATTTTGTAAATACTAAGTTTAATAGTACCTAATAGAAAAATTTATGATAAAACAGGCCAGTCGTGGCGCAGGGGCACAAAGTGTGACTGTAAAACCGACTGGTTGTGGGTTCGATCCCCACTCGAGGATATTAAATTTTTACTTAAATTTATATTTAAATTTCTTCGCTCTGGTGAACAAGCGCGGCGTTGAGTTCTGCCACTCAATAGGCAATGCCTCCAGAATTTGGCGGAAAGTGGAAGACGAAATGTCTTAACACTAGGTGTCCTCTGCCTACCCAGCTGTGTGCGGGATACAGCGTGAATCTGAATGATAAAACAGATTGAATATATATATATATATATATATATATATATATATATATATATATATATATATATATATATATATATATATATATATTATATAAATATCTACTGCTCTGGTCTTGCTGAGTAACACAAAGCGAATCTGGCTTACCTAGCACTTTGGTATTAGCTAATAGTAGTCTGGTTTAGTTTAGTTCCATAGGAAGCTAGAAAATTAAATAGTAGTTGCAAGAGATGTACGTTATATTTTAAATAAAATATTATATAAAGTTTATTTTTTTTAGTTTTATGCTTTATTCCGCGCACATTTCAAGATAGACAGAGTTAAGACCCAATTCCCCACTTTCCGCCCAATTCTAAAGGAATTTTCTGTTGAGTGGCGGAACTCAACGCCGCGCTTTCCCTTGTTATTAGGGCAATGATATGAGAATGTATATTTTCTATAAAAAAAAACGTTTCCAATAAAAGCACACACTTAATACCCATTTTCATCACAGTAGATATAAAGCAAAATAAACATTCTACGTTATTACTCCAGAAACCTCTTAAAATACAAGACTAAACAAAGCAAATCCATTCCGAAGATCTAAAACAGCATTAGTAATGAATAAAAGTAACTTGAAAAGACGAAATAAATAATAAAAGATGATCAAATGGCGGCATTCGGTCGTAATTAGGACTTTAATTTGAAGCGCAATTTTGTGTCTTTTGTTCGGGAGAAACGTATTCTAGATGTTTCTTTAGGCGAATTTAATCTCAGATTAAATGGAGCTATCTGTATGCGATCTGCGGTGAATAGGCAAAGTGTACAAACACGGTGATATCTTTGCTCAGGTGTCGCGACGCGCTCGCACGCCGGGTGGAGTGGGGGTGACGTACGAGGAGCTACGAAATGGTTGCATGGATCGAATAAATTAGTGTGACAGTTGTTTTTTTTTTATTAAATGTGATCTAGAACTATGTTTCTTTTTTGTTTTTTTCTAAATTGGGTGGAGGTATATTTGAAATTTGTCAGGTTATTGCGTTTTTTTATACAAATTTACAAAAAAAAATGTACATTACATATGTTCTTTATCTCAATGCTAAAAAAATATGAACAGGAAAATAGAAATAAGAAATAGAAATATTATTCTGTCACTCCCGTATCCGCACAATAATAAACTGAGCCCGATGTTATATAATATCTTTCACTTACCCCGACCGTAAGTAAGTATAAGCATTTCATCACCTTCAACTCTCTTCAACGCCGCTACGGACCTGACAATGTAATGATAAAAAAACGCTGTACTTATGTGTGTAGGATAAAAGAAATTACTATTTTTCAGAATTTCTTGCGTTGCTTCGGGTTGCATTCCGTGTATAGCAGGGTAGTCATAAGGAACCTAGTATTAACATACTCCACACCCCACTTTCCACAATATTCAATACTTCATTTCCTCGAACTGTGAGAATCGAACCTACAACCTGTCGCGCTTACAGTTACACACCCGTACCATTGTATCATTAAATGTAAAAATAAAAAATAAAACGACAAGCGTGTCCATAATTTTTAACTCCACGAATACAGTACTCGTATTACACATACACTCTCGGACCGATGAAAGAGCTCTCTAGGGGCAAACGTCGGACCTTTTAATGGTAACTGTTCAGCTCTTGTGTCTGAATGAAAAATAAGGATGGCAGTTTTGCAGCGGAATAAAGGTAACAGATGACAATGTGCTATGAAACTACAGGAAATACTTTATTTCTCCCTAAGGGTAACCTAGATAGAATTCAATTTGAAGAATATGATGTTTTTTTAGTTTAATTTATTAGATTAGATTATTGTAAGATAATAAAAATAATAATTTTTAAATTAATTCTCGTATAGTACCTTTTTAAGGTGATTCTGGTTAAGTATTACTTCCAAAATATCTTTAAAAATAAAATGTTACCTATCATTTTTATTAAAATCTAGATTTAATGGAGTCACATAAGAGAATCTAAATTGACTACGCTACGATACATTACATAAATGTTTATTTATTGTATCGTAGTCTATAAGGTTATGGTTTTTATTTCAGCTTTTCGCCTTATTTAGCAGATAACAGTAGGCAACCAGAAATAACATTATAGTGTCAAAACACCTGTATTCTCCACTTTTCGCTCGAATTCGTAATTTTATTATTCAAATTGCTAAAATCTATGCAGCTTTTAGTTCTTCTAATTGGTATTCGAACTGCATATAATATTATTTCACACTTCATTAATTTTCATTTTATTAAAATTCAATAGTATTCAGCAAATCTATTCTTAAAGCTAGATCTATGCATAATACTCAAGACAGAATATTTTTTTCGTCCGACGTGATAGGTACTAATTTACTAATTAAATCTCCTCCAGAAATACTTGGACATTCATATCTCAAAAAATACTGAATCCACTTTGGTGAAATTTCAATGGTTCTCTAAATTGAAACATAATTGTGTGTTTAAATCAAAAAAATAAAATAAGATGCTGGTTATAGTGATATACGGTAGAAAGAAAGGATCGGTAGTGTCTTAATGGGAATGGAGTCTTAATAGTCTTAATGCTAGGTTCCCAGGTTTCCTCTGCCTACCCTGTTATGTTCAGGATGCATTGTGAAGTTAAAACAAAGAAAAGGAAGATTATAGTGATCCCGAAAAGAGTATTAGTTTCCGAGAAAATTGTCAACAAGTATATAAAATATACAGACGAAATTAAACACGCACGCTTGGAAATCTAAATTGACCATCATATAGAAGTATGAAAGTATATTTTTTACAAGAACATTAAATTATTATTCACAATAAGAAACAAGCAAAAATATATACTGAACATTTTAATTGTGATCCAAAAAACCTTTCTCTATTGATACTTATTTAGAAAACGTATAAAAATTTAAACGTAGCGGGACTCGAACCCGCGCCTCCTGGAAACCGACCAGGCGCTCTGACCACTAAGGCATACGTTCACACGGAATTGTATGTACGATTTCCAGGAGGCGCGGGTTCAAATCCCGTTACGTTCAAATTTTTATATGTTTTCCAAATAAGTATTCTTCTATCCTAAGTGTGGATTAACACTTTAAAAATATTTAAAATATATCTCCATTGATATCACCAAAAAAAAAAAGAAAACCAACATTCGACAATGTTCCAGCGTGTTAACCCGTCAGCTGGAATTAGGTTATCCGGCGATGTGAACGAGTTATGCAAATCGAATCATCCGTTTTCCGGCGTCCGGTTAATACAGTTCTTTCTCCTGTACGTGGCTGAAATTGTGCTGTTTTGCATTTTGATGAAATATTCCGCTCGTTCTTTCGCCAATACTGTTGCGTTTCTAAAGTTAAATTGGATATTTTGCAACTCCACTATTCGAAATTGCCATTTAAATTGTACTGGAGAGTAAGTTAACAATTTTGCTCGTCGCTCAAAAGAACGCTAGTATTTGTTAACGTGATGAAACGTTCTCTATTTGCTGGTTTATTGGAGCGTTGAAATATTTTATTGCTGTAGGTAAAAGATCAGCTTCACGCTGTATCCCGCACACAGCGGTGTAAGCAGAGGGATCTAGTGAAAAGACTCTTCGTCCCTATTTTGGGGTGAATTCTAGAGTTCTCTTGGCGAAGAAATGAAAATAGAAGTTTTTAAATACATATTTCATTTCCTCTCGTGCGGAACGAACTCACAATCAGTCGCTTTTACAATCCACACACTTATGCCTCTGCGCCACGACTGACTTCTATTGCTATAAGTATAAATAGTAAATATATATTTAGAAATTTATTTCAAGCAATTTACTTATGAAGTGACGACGACGCGGCCCACCATAGCTATAAACTGGGCGTCATAAAGCCTCGCAGGCTGCGGACGCCGTTACTCTACAGATGTTATCACAACATAAAACACCAAAATTAAAACCTATAAAATATCGAGAGTATGGTTTGTGCCTCATGTTGATGTGGACGACAAATTGAGAAAAAAGGAATCTCTCTCTCTCTCTCTCTCTCTCTCTCTCTATCTTATTGCGAATCGTAAAAATTTTGCACCCCTAATGTTTAGACTGTACTTACCTGTAATGAGATTGCTTTATTTTAGTATTATGACTTAACTCGACACTAAAAGTAATTGTGGGTATTTAATGTCTTTTTTATAGCTGTTGGTGGTGTCAGGAAGTATGGAGCTAATTATTAAAATAACAGAAATTAACTTTTACTTGATACTATCTGTATATATTGTCCCATCAAAAACATAAATGCGAAATAAGAGCCAAGTTAAACATTAAGTAATGTGTCGTTCTCTACTTCACCGACAAAAGGATATGGGTGCCGAGTTTTTTGTTCGCTCAGTATAAAATTCAAGATCTGAATGTCACTCGATAATTTTTTACGTACAGCTTTTAATATTCTTGCAAGTTAGTGTATTTCCTCCCTATTAGGTGCATGATTGTGCAGTTGGTTACAACTCGGAACCTACAACAATATAATAATACGTTTTCAAACGAAAAACATGAGAGGTGGCGCGGGTTCGAGTCCCGCTACGTTAAAGTTTTTATTCGTTTTCTAGACAAGTATTATCTAACCTGAGAAAGATATGTATCGCGATATAACATTATTACTAATTTTACACACAATAACAAATTATCATTAAGAAGACTCTTGTAATATATGAGTGATTACATCATGGAGTCAGTGGGTTGATAAATAAGCTTCCAAAGGGATATTAAAATTGAAGCTAAAGCTTTACTGGTTACTTTTAATTACATGAAATCATATCGTAAATTATAATATACATTGACTTATTTAGGTTGTTTTTGATGCCGTCACAGAGCAGAGGCGCAAGTGTGTGAATGTAAACGCGACATATGTGGGTTGGACTCCCACTCAGGGTAGTGCTATTTCTCTCTTTTTTAACTCGCAAACCCTTCTCATTGAGATAAATTCCGTTCCCCACTTTCCTCTAAATTCCGAAGGCATCAAGTATTGAGAAGCGGAACTTAACGCCGCGCTTTGTCATGTTACCCGCGAGAAAATAAAAATATTAAATATTTCATTTCGAATGAGAATCAAATCCACAATCTATCGCACTAGCTCTCGCTATGGTTAATAGTAGTAAGTAGTTAATTTAAGTATAAAACATTTCGTTCAAAAAGAATTCTCAAACACGCTTGACCTACCTACATTTAATATCGCAAATGTGAAGCTGAACTCAGAAGTTCGGAGACACTAACATTATGATAATCCTCGAAGCAATTTGAATAAATATGAGCAACTTAGCATATAGAAGTTGGTAAGTTCATTAAAAATTCATAGTTTTAAGCTTACACTGGCTCTATGTAGAGAGGTGTTAATATGAGGGCGTAACGTGCACCCAGATCAAAGTCATAGAAGAAATTGTATATATTATAAATATATAATAGGTTTTTTTTAAAAACAGTGAAGATATTTCGTATATGTAGGGGTAATATTTCTATAAAAAGGAACCCTTTTTTATCGAAAAGGAAAAGGCAAACGAACGTTCAGGTCATCTGATGGTAAGTGATCACCGCCGCCCACGGCCCCGTGCAACACCACAGGAGCTACAGGTGCGTTGCCGGCTTTTAAGGTGGAGATAGGCAGGTCAAACTGTTCCTCAGAATACTCCCCATGATAAATGCGGTAGAACGCACACTGAGGAGTCTTTCCTTCTCAAAGCTAATGTGTCAAGCCTTTTATAGATTATTTTTTCCCCAACGATTCGAATGGTTCTACATTGTGTGCGATCAACAGAGTCAAGCTGATACTGGGGAACACCAGCCCAGAAATGAGAACAGTGTTCCATATCCGAATCCTATATAAGGTCAATCGATGTATTGGATAGGCAACAAGGCAAGAGCCCAGCGTTGAGTTCCGTTACTCAGCACCCAATACGAACGAACGAATAGAACGAAATGAAAGTGACTTAACACTAGATTCCCTCTGCCTACTCTACCGTATGCTGAATACAGCGTGAAGCTGATAAAAGATAAAAAAAATAACCTAAATTCTTATAACCATAATTGATAAGCGCTTTCCTTTTTCTTAAAAAAAAAACGATATGATCTTCAAACCATACCTATCTTATGAAAAATATGCCCATGCATATGCATACTTGGTAAACGCGATAATCTTAGAAACTACTTGTTAAGAAGAATACATATAATATGAATAGTATGTAGTGTATATTGTACTGGTAAAATAAAATGTATTAGCAAGTTTCTACTTAATACTTGCTATAGCGCCAAGAGCGACTCGCTCAAAGTTAGCCGTGGACGGAACGGTTTCAAGCTCAAAACGACATGTGATGCTACCTTTACACGTGCATACCTATATTCATTTTAATTAAATATAACATTTTATTAGTTTTTATATTTTTATAGCAATGATAGGAAGAATAAAATATAATGATTATTGTTATCAGTAAATATATAATAATGTTTTTTATAAAAAAAAAGATAATGATGACTCTACACCAGACAGTTGGCCAGTCGTAGCGCACGGGCACAAAGTGTGACTGTAAAATCGACTGGTTGTGGGTTCGATCCCCACTCGGGGAAATCAAATATTAATATTTACATTTATTTTTTCATTTCTTCGCTCTGATGTCGAAGCAAGGCGCGGCGTTAAGTTCCGCCAATCAACACGCAATGCCTCCAGAACTCTCGGAATGTGGGGAACGGAGTGTCTTAACACTAGGTTCCCTCTGCCTACCCTGCTGTATGCGGGATTCAGCGTGAAGCTGATTTTGATGTATGACTTTACACTAATTTCTGCATTCAAATTTAATCAATTTCTTGTGTTGATTTACAATTATGAAATTGGTACAGAACCCTCGGTGATAAAGACCAACTCGCATTTGATGGGCTTATCCTAAGTCTACTTTGTATTTTTGTGCATCTTTCATCTCGACGAAATCCGCACTCCAATTATTAAAAAAATAATAAATTTGCGTTTTTTTATAAGTGCAGTGTTCAAGGCGGCGTTGAACACCGCCACTGCAACTTACTCATATACTGTAGAATAAATAAATATATTTATTTTTGGTCAACATTTAATTAAGCTACTTACTCACCAAACGTTGTAGTTCAAATAGACCACCGTGTAGAACTTTAGTGCAGCGCTCGCTCTAAGTTAGAAACTTGTGATCTGATGGGAAAAGACCACTAAAGTCGATCCCAGCTTGGTTTAACTACTGATGAGCGGTCTCTATCTACTCTAAGCTAATAACTTTCATATCTAAGCAGAACTTATAAATGTTAAACTACATTTATTCACCTATATACATACTTGACGTGCATATACTTATTACTTAGTACTAAATTCTTTTTACTAAACTAATCGACGCTGGGTCATATTTGACCCAGATTATTTTTTCTAAGATATTTTTTGTGTTTGTGTATATTAAAAAAAATATAATGAAAATAATACTTACTAGTAAATCACTTGCGGTTTCGCCCGTTGGAACATAAATAAATAATACTAAAGTTTCTAGCCTTTCAATAATTAAATTATTTTATAATATTGTCTATATTTATTTGATTACATTTTTTTATACATTTCAAACTATATAATCTAAGAGCTTAAACACATCCATAAAGAAATAGTTTCACTTCACATGCCATGTAGCGTTATTGTACACTTGTGTATGTAAGAAAGAGGACAATACGTCTGACCTAAACAAATATAAGAAGTAATATAAAAAGTTTGTTCGAGGCGAACTACGTCATTTTCCTGTATCGGCATCGAAATTGACATGTTTCTTGTGTAACTAAGTACTTTTTTGCTGAATGTATATAGAACTATTCTTAATTATAACATTTACAATACATTTATTCTTAACAAAAATTTGTGTTTATGTTGATTATTTTAAGAAATTATATTAAAAACCGATTGGTTGTGGGTTCGATCCCCACTCGAGAGGATAAAATGTTTACTTAAATTTATATTTCTATTTCTTCGCTCTGGTGTCGAGGCAAAGCGCGGCGTTGAGTTGAGCCACTCAACACGCAATGCCTCCAGAATCTTGAGAAAGTGGGGAACGGAGTGTTTTAACACTAGGTTCCCTCTGCGTACCCTGCTGTGTGCGGGATACAGCGTGAAGCTATTTTTATTTTAAGAAGTTAGTTACATGCTTTATTTTTTGAACGTCAAACAATTTACCACCAGTTCACTATCAAATTCATTTTATACAAACACATATTTAATTATTTGTTACAATGATACCTTCGAAATAGACTGGGGCGAGTCTTTAACATACAAACGTCTTTTCACATTTTTTTTTTTAAATAGTGATATACAAAATACTTACTCTGACGTTTTTTGGGATCCTATTGCATAAGCGTACACATTGTCCCATAAAAGAATTACAGGTGCACTAAGTTTAAGCCTAGTCCTGGTATTAATCTTATGAATATCACCAATTTTGATAAAATCATTAATGTTTTTCTTAACATAACATTTTGAAAAATATATTGAGATTCAACTATCAATATATAAATGTCCTTAAACTTTTGATTTAAGGAGTCTTTAGGGCCTAAGTTATAAATTGCACAAAAATATAAAACTTTTATAAAAATATTTCGAAAGTTTTTTTAGGGCTGCTAGGTCTCCCATACAGCAGGATAAGCAGTTATCAGAAATTACTAAATTCAGAATAACGCGTCTTCTACTGCGGAACTCAACGCCGTACTTTGTCTAACAGAGCGATGAAATTAAAATAAATCACTCATCAAGTGAATATCGAACAAACAATCATAA
The DNA here is from genome assembly GCA_018249695.1 of Heliconius erato demophoon. Taxonomy (NCBI): domain Eukaryota; kingdom Metazoa; phylum Arthropoda; class Insecta; order Lepidoptera; family Nymphalidae; genus Heliconius; species Heliconius erato. The sequence continues at coordinate 16,786 of DWQW01005551.1, forward strand.
TACACTACCCTACTATGGTTTCAAAAGCTTTATTATAAACCTCATAAAATGACTAGGAATACTGTGTATAGTTGAACTCAGCCCACGTACACCTTTTGAACACGCTTCATTATAAAGTAAGGTATCTATTATGTATAAAAGAAGAAGAATAAATATTCTTCTTCTTCTTCTTCAGCTTCACGCTGTATCCCGCACACATCAGGGTAGGCAGAGGGTAGTGTTAAGACACTCCGTTCCCCACTTTCCGCTGACTCCTGGAGGCGTTGCGTATTAAGTGGCGGAACTCAACGCCGCGCTTTGCCTAGCTTTGCTTTGCTTTGAAATGAAAATATAAATGTAAATAAATATTTCATTTCCTCAAGTGTGGATCGAACACACAACCAGACGATTTTAGTCACACTTTGTGCCCCTGTGCCACGACTGGCCTCAATATACATTCTATCTATTTTAAAATTATCATTAGTTCACACTCTCACGGAATGCATTGATAGTCCATGTAAAGAGTTAATACCCGGTGTCACGTTTGCTGGGGCGTGTTTGATTCTAGTTGAGCTTATTTGAACTTTATATTTGAGATTTAAGTGTAGGACTCTTGTAATAATGTATACTAGCGGCTCGCCCACGGCTTCGCCCGCTTAAAATACATGATTATTGATTTAATAAGCAGAATTGATTGACAACTATAATGACTTCTAATATGATTTTTTTACGATATTATCGTCAAAGAATTTTTGATTGTTTTAAATAAAAAAATACGACCATTGTTGATATTTGATATTTATAAAATATACATAAAGCTAATTATGTATTACACGTATATATTTTTGTAACTTTATGTTC
>DWQW01005552.1:0-17625 GCA_018249695.1 Heliconius erato demophoon
ACGATTGTGTGGCACAATAGTTGGACTAAGCATTGTGAAATAGTAAAGAAGTTAAAAACTGTAGGATTTTTAGATATGACACAAAGTTTAAAAATCGTTCGAATGTGCCCCCCTCTCCCCTATATATTTTTGATTGTATTTGAGTATTATGTAAATAACCACATGTATTTGCAAAAACATAGCACAACACAATTAATTTTAATTCTTTTAAATATTTATTTTACTTTGATATTAATAATGTATTAATAATGTATTTTGTATAGTTTTTTATTAATATTTTACTATGGTTACGTTTACTTATATTTTTTTCATTAAAATTAGTTAGATTCAAAAACAATTTCCTAAATATATCTAATAAGCATTCGTAAAGATTAAGCGGGCGAAGCCGCGTCCGGGTACGCTAGTTTATAATATTACTAGAATCTACCTATATAAAACTTCGGAAAAACGAAATTACGTGGGGTAGACAGCTGAAATTGACCTTGATAAATGATGAGGTATATGAAGAGTTCTTCAAATCTCTACTTTTCTCCTGTTGATTAAACTGTAAATTATACGCTAAAAAATGTCAAGATTTTTTTTAGAAAATATATCTTTTAAACCAGACCAGCGTAAAATTAATAGTTCTGGTAGTATATACATATAATGAAAGATATGATTATTTTAAAGATTTTTATTGCTGAGACGTTCGAAATTTACTGATAAGCAATATTCATAAAAAAAATGATTTAAATTATAATGCCGAGTAGTAAAATCCTTAACCTTATTTAAGTAGAATTGATAGAAAAGGTACTGAAATTTTAAATTTTTGCATATTCAATAAAAATCCAGCGGGACTATCCAATATCATAATTGACACCTCCAAGCTATCATCGCTAACCAAGATATATTTTTATTCCTTAAAGATTTGAATTTGAATAATACTATTTTTATGAGAAAAGAAAGCTTAAACAACCCGACACTTAATGTATACAAATTTTTGTTATTATTAGCTTTAGGTAGCAGAGTAGGCAGAGGGAACTAGTGTTAAGACACTCAGCTTACCGCTTAACACTAGGTTCCCAAGTTTCCTCTACGTACCCTACCATGCGTGGGATACAGCGTAAAGCTAAAAAAAATCATACTTTTTTATTTTCATACTGTATCGCGTATATAACATGGTAAACAAAGATAAGCTAGTGTTATTTAACTGTTCCCAATTTCCTAGTTTTCACCGTGCTGTTTTTGTTTACTGTATTGTTTTTCATTGCGAAATGCACAGTTCCTGAGGATATATAACTTAACTTAACTTTACGCTTTATCTATAGCGGGGTAGTCAGAGGGAATTACCGCCAAACGCTACGGTAGGAGGATATGTAAACGTATTTTAAAATAATATACAACTTTTATCATAATAAGTTTAGCATTTTACTTACATAGCACATATTTTTCGTATATATAAGTATTATATGTATTGTTTTTCTTGTACACACTCCATATTGTATGTTTTTGCTATCTCTATATCATTTTGTTACGAACTCAGCTATATTTATAGTCTCTTCATTAGTTTCTCTTCAAGTAAGTTGCTTTAAAAAGACTGTTTCTTAGAATCTAGCCATAACAAGAACTAATCAGAGAAAAAATATATTCTAACGTTATCTTGTATGTACCTACATATAAAAATGTATGTGTGTTGTGATTCAGTTCTGATTAGAATGCAATATATATAACACATGGAGTTGACGGTTCATATAAAAATATGTTTTTGAAGGTGAGTAGAGTTGCGTCACTCAAACCCACCCAATGTCTTGAAAATTAGATGGAAAGTAGGGAATAGAGTCGTCGAAATAAAGTCAATACTAACTAACATTTCAATATTAAGGTTCTCTACATACCCTTGCTATATTGAATATTCAGCGTTAAGCAAAAAAAGAAACTATGAGTCGATTCGTTTCTTATATCATTTCAACATATCACACACATTTTTTAGCGATCCTGGCTTAATTTAAAACACTTATTTAAGACAAAGACCAAGGCTAAGCGCGGCGTTGAGTTCTGCCAGACAACACGCAATGCCTCCAGAATTCGGCAGAAAGTGGGGAACGGAGTGGGGGACGAACTCTGCCTACCCTGGTGTGTTCAGGATACAGCGAGAAGCTGATTTAATTTTTAATTTGATTTATTTATGACAAAATATTACAATATTATAAATCATAAAATATAGCCTCCATTTTAGCCTAACACCTAGCAAAACTAGTATTTGGCTGGTAAAACAAAAGGATCTCACTATCCTAGTTCCAAAATATCCAAGATAAGCATCACCGTCCCTCCGAGGGACGTATGCTAAACCGTTAACGCATACCGTGTGATGGGATGTACGTCATGATTTATGTGAGCCTGGTCCATTGTGCTCACGTTTGTTGGCAAATACGCGGGGAATAGCTGGAGCGGCTGACGTGACCTGTACTGGCTGGAATTAATTGCTTTGTGCCACAGGCACTGTGTGTGTGTTTTTGAAATGATTTTTTTTTGGCAAAATGCGGCGTTAATTTCCGCGACTGAATGTGCATTTTAAATATAGAAAAATAGTAATGGATCACTTTGTTTTTTGCAATTACTAGTTTTTTGAGTTCGATAGTATAAGTAAGGCAAATAATGGCACAGAAGCAGAAGCGTGCGACTCTTTCTGCGAGAGCTTGTGGATTCGATTTCCACTCGAGGAAAATTTTAATTTATATGATATTTATTTTTATGGTTTTATACAATAGTTCATATTTTCTTTAGCTCGCTCTGGTAACGAACACAGCCACTGTTTTTGTGTAGTCTTCGCATGTTAATAGAGATTTCATTTTTGATAAAGCACGGCGTTGATGTCCGCTATTTAATGTCTTCTAAATTGATCAGTACTTAGATACGTAGTATCTTGAAACTACACTCTTGCTACCTGCCCGGCTACATGCAGGTTACAGCAATAACGACTCTCCGTTAGCCATTTTTAATTTTCCTCGTTTCTAGTTCTCCTCGTTAGCCGCCTTTATGTATATAGACAGTTTTAAACTAAGTACTAAGTGACATAATACTCCGTTATCCTTATATTTTCAATAATGATGACAATAAATTCTAAAGACGCAGGTTGTCTAATCCAATCCACATGTATGTGTCACTTGGGTATTTTTAAACTTCGCCTCTATTATTTTTAGTTCTCGTAATGAATTTAACTATTTTTTAAGTAGTGGGAACGTAGTGTTAAGACTCTCCGTAACATATCAGTCTAATTTACGGGACATCAGGTGATGAACTCAACGATGCACTATATCTCGTTACTAAAAAAATTCAAGCTATGAATGAGAACTGATCCCACGATCATTGCGTTTACCTAACAGGCTGTGCTGCCGCGCCATAACGGCCTCTATAACAAAAATATTACTTGAACATGATGAACATGATGTATATTTTAAAACAAGCTAAGCTTATACTATTTTATGTGCATGTTATATGGAAAAACATGTAAACTTCTATAAAGTTACCTAACGGTAACTCATTAAGGAGTTCTGCTCGCGTGAATTTTGTGAACAAACAAATGTGAATCTTATAATCGGCTTTTCGTGTTATGTTTAAAATTTATACTTTGCCAAACTTAAAGGTGTGGGTGTATTTTCTTTATATTCATGTTGGAGTTTTTGTAAATAAGATATACACACACATACACACATACATATATATTTTTATATACAATTTGTTCTATTTCCACGGCCTTCCGCACTGAATACGCAATGGTGCCAAAATTCGGCGGAAAAAGGAGAACGGAGTATGCGGGAACTAAGTTCCTTTTGTCTACCCTGTTTTATGCGGGATACAGCGTGACGCAAAAAAAAACATTATTTTTAGTTCTAAAATGTTTTTTTATTTATGTATTATCGTTGCTACAAATCTTATAATTCTCATATAAAACGTTGTTTTTGTAATAAATCTAGAGACCCATGTCCAAAGCTGTCTCGGACAGGCTAATTTGAATTGTGGCTAAGGTATCTCTAAATAATGTAGCGACTGAAATAAATATATTTTGTTGTAGTTTGTAAATAGATTAAATATATTTTTTGATAACAATAATAAACGATCCGTCAAGGAAATATTTTAAATGTAATCTGCATTGTTGTTATAAAACTTTTTTTAAGGACTAAGGTAAGATGCATATGTGTAAATCTTATAAATATCTTAGAATTCAGACCAGAAATATCAGAGACAGTTACACTGTGCAAATAATATAGTACAAATAATAAAGTTAGTCAACGCAATATCTCAAAAATTTTGCGGAAAATGGGAAACAGAGAGTTTGAACATTATTTTTCTTTGCCAACCCTACTACACGTGTGATACAGCGTGAAAATAAAAAAAACTAAATTATAAGAATACTAACTTATGTATATTTATATATACAAGCACAATATATCATATAATAAAGATTTGCGTAGAGATTCACAAGCCATTTCCCGTGGAGGGGTAATACAGTACTTTATATTCGTCGGTCGTGGCACTCCATCTGCACTTTACATGTGGATATGGAGCTTTTTATCAGATGTCGTGATTTCTTACTTTTATCGAGTGTGTTAATATTCGCGTTGCATGAACTTGTTTTGATGGTCAACTGGGTTAATATTCGCGTTGTATAAACTTATTTTGATGGTCAACGGTGGTCAACGCAGTTAATATTCACCTTGAATAAAATTGTTTTGATGGTCAACGGTGGTCAACGGGGTTAATATTCACGCTGTATAAACTTGTTTTGATGGTCAACGATTGCCAACGAGGTTTATATTCGCATTATATGAACTTATTTTGATGGTCAACGGTGGTCAACGGGGTTAATATTAGCGTTGCATTAACTTGTACTGATTTTTTTCATACTTGATTTTACCAGCGACTTCGTGTGGTTTGAACACAGGTGCAGTGGGTTCAAATGATACGATTATTGTGATATATTATAGACTTTAGCCTTTTTCGATAAATGGATTATCCAACACAAGATTTTTTTCAATTCGCACTAAAAGTTTATTTAGTTTAGTAGGCAAAGTTTTTGTCTTTGCCTTTATAATATTATAACAGATTATTATAGATAGTGTAGATATTTTAAATATATTTCATATCACTATGGTATAGTTAAAAAGATTTAGAAACAAAGCTGACTAAAAGAGTTTCAATTTCAATTGAAATATATTTTCAAAAGCACATGTTTGATGTTTCTCATTCTAACAAGAGCTACTTATTTCTAGATTTTTATTAAAAGTTAGAACCAGCCATGCTCATTAGACACACGAGGGTTAACTGGGTCACTAAAATATTTATATATCAGTTCAGTTCGCATATAATGGCGTTATGAACGTGTCTCATTTGTTTTATACATTTTTGGAAACCCGACGTTTCGAACACTTTGCAGTAGTCCGTGGTCACGGGTAGTCTACTCGTGACGTGTATAAAAATACAAAATATACGCGATTAATCCGGTTAAAATAGTTTTATTTAAAATGTGTAATGATCGTGAAAATCAAAGAACTTATTATGTCTCATTTGTATTTCTAGACTAGTTAATATAGTTCATATAAATATTGAACTCAGGTTGTGATTCCCTTATATATTTATAAATAGAATGCCGATTCCCAAAAAAAAAATGTATGTGCACTTATATATGTATGTAGTGTGAGGCCAGTCGCTGCGGTGCTACGGCGCGACGATACTATTTAAAAAGCGCGTGCGCATATATATTTTTTTCTTACCGCGCCAAAATAAGTATAACTTCAAAAAGTATAAAATTTCTTTTATCCAGACTCATAAAAAAATATTTATTTTGGATTTATCGGTATTTATTTCAGCGCATCCGGAGTGGAAGACTTAAAATCTTAACATATTTTTTTAGCTTAACTTTACACTGTCCCTCGTATGTAGCAATGTTGAGAAAATCCTAATGTTGAGACACTCCGTCTGTCAACCATCTTTCGAGACATTGTGTGCGGAATTTTATTGGTCACATTCGTTAACAGAGCAGGCAAATAAAATTAACTCAGTGGGAATCAAATCCGCAGCCGTCGTCTTTACAGTCAGACGTTGTGCCGCAACGCCAAGACAAGCTGATCTATATTAACTATAGTGTTGATGATGAGTTATCACTGAGTATATTCAACACCACTTTAAAGTACATATAGTTGAATATAGTAGTAAATCGCGATACAATTTATACAAAAATCAACCACAAACATATATATAAAATAGAACACAAAAATTACAATAACATTAACAAATAAATGAGAAAACAATGGAACGTATATAAAGCGCATCGAGTGGCAAGCATCGACTGTTATATATAAAAAATGCCGTCGACAAGGGGTTAGGCGTAAACGTTAGAATACCTTACCGGTTCGGTCGACGGCAGCGAGCGCTTTCATATAAATAAACTAAATACGAATACCTACCGACCCCATACCAATGTATGTTTGTATATAACTGATAGATAAATAAATTACAATATTGAAATATATAAATAACACATATTAAATCCTACTAATATTATAAATGCGAAAGTTTGTGAGTATGTATGGATGTTTGTTACTCTTTCACGCAAATACTACTGAACCGATTACGATGAAATTTGGTATGTAGATAGCTGAAGACCCAGAATAACATATAGGCTACTTTTTATCCCGGAGTTCCCGCGGGATTGATTCTTAAAGGAGAAAAATCGTTAAATATAGTTTATAGGAGCATACTGCAGTAGCTACCAATAGACCTATGATTAGAGCTTTGCAATATTTAGTTACCATATTTCTTATGTTGATAATATTGTTTCGTTATCATAGGGTTTACACGCGGACGAAGTCGCGGGCGGCCTCTAGTAAACTATAAATGTAAATAATAGTTCCCTACATTAACAATAAACAAAATATTATTTTGAATAAATACAAATACTCATAGTAAATTTAGAATATACAATTGGCTGCAATCACGTCAAATGTGCTACATATCTGTAACCTTATAGAAAATGCTGTTATAGAAAATTTTATAATTATCAACCGTCGTTACGAAAAACAATAGAAATTTTATACACAGTACTAAAAAAAATATAGAAAGAAAATTTTAACGTCGCTCGGTACAAAATTAAGTAAAATTCGGTCAAAAATTGCGTTATTCGAAGCAAATTAGTTTTATTTCTGAACGGATTGTTGTGGCCCACCCACGCCTGGCCGAGTACTCTACTTCCGATCTGTGTCAATTGGCTAGCGAAAAAACCGAAATGGTTGCCAAGTTTGCATTTTTTTTGCCCCTCTATAGTGTAGGGTTGATAAGATGAAATTTTCTCTTTTTATGATTTTGTTATTTAGATGTGTCGTTGTTGATAAAGTTAATTAAATATATAAAAAAATCAAATCAGCTTCACGCTGTATCCCGCACACAGCAGGGTAGGCAGAGGAGAGCTAGTGTTGAGACACTCCGTTCCTCACTTTCTGCTGAATTCTGGAGGCATTGCGTGTTAAGTGACAGAACTCAACGCCGCGCTTAACCTCGACACCAGAGCGAAGAAATTGAAATATAAATTTAAGTAAACATTTCATCTCCTCGAATGGGGATCGAACCCACAATCAGTCAGTTTTACAGTCACACCTCGTGCCGCTGCGCCACGACCGGCCTCTAAATTAAATATTTTTTTTTATATTTTGTTAAACCTTAAATTTTAAAATAAATTATTTATTCAAAACCACTATTGATTGGTTCCTCCGTATGTTTGTTTATTTCATGTTTTGGATAACTAAAGGATAACCTAATTATTTACAATATTTGAATTAGTTCATGAAGTCATTGTGGCGCAGAGGCATAAGCGTGCGACACTAAGCGCGACCGTTATTAGTTCGATTCCTACTCAAGTGAATAAAATATTTAATATTCTAGTTTCTTCGTACTAGTAACCAAACAAAGCACGGTGTAGAGTTCCGTCATTCTACACACAATATCTTGAATTTTGGCGCAAGACGGACAAAGAAATATCTTGATAGTAGGCTTTTCACTACTACTACTCTATGGCCTAGTGCATAGAAAACGTAAAGCTGAATAAGTTATAATTTTATATAATATTTTATATAGTTTATTTTATTTGTAAAATAATTTTTAATTTTGCCTTTGTTCAACGGTATTTCGCTATATGATTTTAAGTGATGAGTAATCGTATACTTTGATGATTATTAAATTTAAAACAACTTTTACTTATTAATAATTATATTTATTTTTAGCTTCAGGCTGAATCCCGCGTATAAAATGATAGTCAGAGAAAAAGTGCTAAGACACTCCGTTCCACATATACCATTCAAATTTCGAGACATTGCGTGATGAGTAAAACGTTTTTAATTATTAATTATAATAATGTTTATCTCAACCCTAGTCCAGACCAGTCTATAATACAATTTAGCACGATACTGTATTGGTTTCAAGGCTAAACTCTTATTAATTCGTGTGAAAACTTTGATTAAACATTTTTATGTGCTAAGTCAAAATTCCTTGTATTCCTTATATATTTTTTTATGAAGTATATAATCTATGAAGATTGCCCTTAATTTTCCACGAAAACTTGGCAACAAGCTTAATTATAAGCGCAACGGCCATGAGTTTGAATCTCTTTCTGGGGAATTAATTATTTTAATTTCCTAGTTCTGGTAAAAAATAAATCGCGGCGTTAAGTTTCGCTACTCAACACATTGTAACTTTATACCTAAGTAATAATAACATCTTAATGACCCACAAGATTTACCTTTAGAGATTGTCTTTAACTTGCCACGAAAACTTCACAATAACTTCATACACAAATTGTAGTTACTTGTTACAAGCTTAATTAGTTTCTATTTGAGTTCGTGTATTTAGTTCGTGTTTCACAACTAGAAGAAACTATTACTAATTTCTAAATATTATATTTAACTGCCACTCTTGCTTGCTTGATTTGATTTTCTATTGAATATTACGGATATTTTGTACGTTTTCAATAGAGTAAAATTAGATTTTTCAATAAAAAAAATATCGACTTCAATAGGATCCCATTATCAAAACCTAACCAAGCTTTATCAAACTGTCCTCGAAGTGAAGCCTTTCCAATAAAAAAAGTATCATCGAAAACGGTTGACGTGATATTGAGTTATTCGTCCATTTGTCGCTGTTAAATACTTAATGCAAAATTTTAATTTTATGTGATTTTCTAGGAAATATTATCAAAAATGTAACCTTAGAAAACTCACACGCAAAGCTCCTACTTTCAAATAAAAAAAGGATTATCAAAATCGGTTCACCCAGTGAAAAGTTCGGAGGTAAACCTCATCCTTTTACAGAAGTCGTATATAAAATGGATGTAAATATTGGATATTAATTTCAGCTTGAAACGACTACACATTCAAGACTGGCACACAAACAGACAGATAGACAACCAAGTATTTCTATATAGGTTCCGTTTTTCTTTCAAATACGTAACCCTGAAACAAAACAAACAAAACATATTCCTTTGGAATAACAAAAATAAATTCCCATAATGTAATTTACATATTAATTTATTTTTTACACTGACGTCTAGTACTGGCACGTGACGGTGTAAAACCGTCGTAAACGTGATACGGATATATTTTACGATCGATTATTCGCTTTTATGTGAATACTCATCGTTTTAATACATTTATAATATTATTATGAATCTAGCTTTATTATATTATGATTATAACCTTTTTTTTAGGAGAGAACTTGGGAACCTAGAGTTAAGACACTCCATTCTCATTAAGAAACTTCACAACAATACGCGACAATCGTGGGGTAATTCCTACTTCAGGGAAATTATTATATTTAATTTATTTTCATTTAACTCCTTTGATAGCTTTGATGAAGTGCATCGTTGAGTTTCCCCAATCAAAAAGCAATTTTTCAAAAATTGATTTCAATTAAAAAAATACAATTCATAAAATCGGGATTTTATATACACAAAATCTCTGAATCAGCAAAAAATAAGATTTTTTATTTTATTTTTTATTATTATTAAGAGAAATGAAGACTTTATACGAAATAATATTTAAATCTCAGTAAGGTATAATTAGATTTATATATTATTACACAAAAAGAAAAAAAAAATATCTATATTTAGTTAAACTTTACTTAAAACTATATAGGCCGGTCGTGGCGCAGCGGCAAAAAGTGTGACTGTAAAACCGACTAGTTGTGGGTTAGATCCCCACTGGAGGAGAAGAAATATTTACTTAAATTTATATTTCCATTTCTTCGCTCTGGTGTCGAGGCAAACCGCGGCGTTGAGTTCTGCCACTTAACACGCAATGCCCCCAGAATTCAGCAGAAAGTGGGGAACGCAATGTCTTTCACTAGGTTTCCTCTGCCTACCCTGCTGTGTGCGGGATACAGCGTGATGCTGATATAAAACTATCTATATTTAGTTTCCAAAAGAAAACATCTTTATAGTCGCCATAACTGTAACAAAGAACGTACACGGTGTATGAGAACAGATATGTTCCTTGATTACCGTTTTTATCTTCATTAGTCAGCATCCTGACGAAATAGCTGTATAGCACGCAACGCTACAGAAAATATATGGTGACAGCTTCGAGCTTTCGTGCAGTTCTGCTAAGCTTTCAAGTATAGCATATATTAAGGTATACTATGTATTTACGTATGTATATTCTAACATAGTTGGAGGCTGTGTGCATGTGAGGCCGTTGTGGCGCAGTAGGATAGTGGTTATGGGTTGAATTCCTTATCGGGAGAATGATTATATTTTATAAATCGGCCAAGAGCGAGTAGGACTTACTCACTGAGGGTACCGTATCTATTGTAGGTCAACGGGAAATGCAGCTTATAAAAGTTGCCAAATTTAAGTTTGCGGGCGTATGCATTTATTTTTATGAAAATAACTTGAAATATAAGTTTTAATTGGTTTTCTTTTTTTTATATTATAAGTACATTTTTTAATATTATCTGCATGTTTTCCTTTATTTGTATGTTATTACTTGCCAAATTTTGTAATTATACGGAAAATATCCTATAGGTTTTGATTGTGCTGCAAATTTTATATAAAAAAACGTGGTCTCTATATTTTAATCCCTAAATAAATTAAATCAGCAATTATTGAAATTATAACCAACTATTACAATATGAAACCTCAGAAAAGAATAAGAATATTCAAACTATCCTATCAAAAAATTATATTATGTGCGCACAATTGAATGTAGTATCGTTATAATAATGAAGAAATAAGGCTCTCTAATGTAGGGTCAATAGTAATATTATACAGCCAAATGGACGGGTCCGTCCCTTAATATGTGAAGCGTAGAAATATTACAAATAATAGATCGAGTTTACATAACTATAGCCAATTAAATTTTGTTTGTATAAGAAGGAAAAAAAAATGAAAGCAAGAACATTAAAATATTTTAAATATAATTGGGCAGTGTCTTCTATACAGATTAATTTGTATGAACAATAGAGGACACTCACTCAATGTATTTACTCAATTATAGTATTCTTGTTTTACATCCTTTGTATATTCCTATTCGAATAAAGTTAAATTGAATTGGGTGGTTATGAGTTCAAATTTTACCTGGCCATTTATATTCAAAATTTATGGCTGATTTGGTGCAATCATTTTAGGAATGATACTTTTTCTTACATTGGCACACATTCTTTTTAGAAAAAAATAATAAATAAATAAAAATAAATCAGCTTCACGCTGTATCCCGCACACAGCAGGGTAGGCGGAGGGAACCAAGTGTTAAGACACTCTGTTCCCCAGTGTCTGCCGAATATTGGAGGCATTGCGTGTTGAGTGGCAGAACTCAACGCCGCTCTTAACCTCGACACCAGAGCGAAGAAATGGAAGTGTCCTTCAAGTGATGGGATCGAGCCCACAACCAGTCAGTTTTACAGTCACACCTCGTGCCACTGCGCTACGATTGGCCTGGAAAAAAATAATAATTATGTAATTGTTAATCCAGATGAGCAATATATGGTACCAGCCAAATGAAAAAGATTAAATATAAAAAACCAGCATTAAATATAATAAACTAGCCGAATAAAAAAAGTTAAATAAAATATAACTCAATATGGAAAAGATATAGAACCAACAACCATCGTAACTTATTACAATGACAACTTTTACCAGTCACTCAAAATCATATTAAACTCCTTAGATATTGATTGTATATAATATAATATATTAATCGATGAATATTATTAAGGATATCTGACCCAAGAGAGGTCAAAAGCTAATTGTACATCAATTGCTGAATCCCTGAAGAGATTTAGGAGATGAGTTTTGTAGTAAACAATCATTTATAGATAAACTTCCGTAGTGAAGTGCGTATTACATAGTTCATTATACATAGTTTATGAGTTATTAGGAGTATATCTTGTTCAGCATCACTTCAGCTGTATCCTGGATAGCAAGTAACTTGAGGAAGGCTAGTGTCAAGATACTCCTTTTTCCATTTTCTGCCCAAATGCGTGACATTGTTTATGATATTGGTAACACTACTACTGTGGACAGTGACAGTAAATCCTCTGGGTGGGTCTCGAACCCACAACTGTCACACGTATATAATTAAGTTCTGTTCAATTAATAAACTAACCACTAAAATTTCACAACCCGATAAAAAATCTATTCTATACATAATATATCAAGAAAGTGATTCCAATTAAACGGTATACCCCGAAGTCTTTATAAACATTTTAAAGAGTTTAAAACAAAAGGGTTAATTAATTAATTTTGTATAACATTTCAAAACGAAGGATCAAAATGGTGCAAAAGTAATAAAAGTTCGAACGATCGCCATTCATTTAATATAAATTATGTTAAAGTGAAAATTTTGTTCTAGAATTAGAATTTTTGTGTAACTTTTTAACTGTTTAAATATGTGGCTTCCAATTTTCTGTGTATTTTTATAAGAAAAATAAAGAAAAAGTATAAGTGATATATATTTTTTCAGCTTCACGTGGATTTCCAAATTTAACGGTCTGGGCAAAGGGAACCTAGTGCTTAGGTACCCATTTTCTGCCTAATTTTGTAAATACTGTAAGTTGAATAGCTTAGCTCAACGCCGCACATTGTCATGCTTTAAAAGTTGTTACAAAGTGAATAGCCCTTTTTAAAACACATATAACAAAATTATTTAATTTAATATTACTATTTCACTAGTATATATTCAATTTAGATTATAAACTCTACACTCTTATACATTCAATTTAGATTATAAAAGTAGATTTATTTAAGACTTCAAGTCGCATGAAATTCTTACAATTTTAGAGTAAACTTTCAGGTTATTCTTCATTTTAATGATTACTAATAATAATTTTTTTTTTCATAAATAAATTCATAATTGATTTTAATTAAGAATATATTTAACCCGGAAATTGAAATCTTTACCTCTGTTTATCTTACACATATTTAATCCACTAATTAATACTAAAGCATTAACTAAAATTTACTAAAACTGATTATGTGAGGGGAGTACCCACAAAATGCCATTCTAACCCACAGTAACCCATAATGTTCTCAACGAAACCCATTTTCCATTGTTCCTATCTCATAAACCACTTGTTATTTAACTAAACACCCCAGAGACAATTGAAATAGCGCCAGTATAACAAAGAACGTTTATCCTTAACGTGTCTCTTGCGTCGAATTTCCTGAAGCTGATAGTCCGGTACACCGTACAGGATATAACTCATGCATATTAGTGTTGGTATCTCAAAATTTAGAGCTAAATATGAGCACTAGATTGCTTTTGCGTTATTTATAACAAAATACAGTCTTCTTTCTGTGGAGAGAATGAAAGCAGCACATTTTATTTAACCAAAGTAACTGAAAACGTAACGGTTTTGGGTTGGCTTGGGGGAACTTAATGTAGGGGAACTGAATTATTTTCATTTTAATCGTTTATTAGCAATGCAATGATGCAAAAACTACCCAGTAGATGAGGAACAGAGTGTATTAACACTAGGCTATTTCTATAAAGCTCCGCTATATACAAGAATAATATAAATCTAAAAAAAATTTAAAACTCTTATGGTTGATAACCCACCTCATACTATAGATATTCTATAAAGCCAAAGGCCTAAATTTTCATAGTTTTATATAATACTAAATAATATCAGTGATATAAATAGAAATAATAATAAAACTTTTTTCCACGTTAAACGATTTTGTTTCAATTTAATAAACAACCAGCTTTTAAAGCTTTTAAAATGGCAATCTAATAAAAGACGTTGTGAAAGATGATTTGTAAGATGATAAAGCAATTGTTTTGAAAAAAAAAAGACTCTTCAGCTTGTTTATTATGGATTTCATATTTCACTGCAATGTTATATCTAACGATATTTTTAAATTATTTTCTTAGGTATTAATACTGCTTAAGAATACATTTTTTATTACAACCATTTTTTTTTAAATATTAGTACTGTTTAAATAAAAAAATAATATTTTGTATATTTTTTTAAAATGGAATATGCCAAAATTAATTTATTTTACTAAAAATATTAATATAAGCACGTGCACTACCTTTGTACTTCTTTTTTTTATTTTTGTACTATATAATGAATATAGCAGGGCAGGGCAGAGGAAACCTATGTTAGAGATTAAACCAACCCAATTTTCAAGACATTGACGCTTGTAGCCAGACGGTGTGCTACTGCGCCACAACGGAGTCATCTTTATCCTTCTGTTCTAACATTTTGATTGGATGTATCATGATTAGAAAGGCATCATGTACGGAATTATAAACTTTAGAATGTTCAGAAAAAAATTATGCTTAATTACGTAGAGATAGCCATAAACTTGTATTTGAATTAAATTATCATCTATGACTTTTTGATCTCTCACTATATTGTTTTGTGATTATAAAAGGGTGAGTAAAGAAAATTAGTGCCAAAAGCTCTGCATTTTCGTCTCAATTTTTTAAATTATTACGTGGTGGAACTCAACGCCGCGTTTTGTTTTGCCAGAGCGAGGAAATTAAAAAAAAAACGCCATACTTAGGAAGTATCAACCAACTGAAAACGACTATCATTAAAATAATTAAATACTTGAAACTCTATCAATCTAACAAAAGTAAAATGTAATGACAATTTGAAATAGTTCAGATCGTAATTACTGTAATGGACGTTTAAGCTACGAACTTAGTTGACAAGTACAGTTTATTAATTGCATACTTCTGACTATCCTAAATTACAACCTAGCATAATGCAGTATGTTATTTAAATTTTAAATTGTTGTAAAATTTTGTGGAATAAATAAAAATAAATGAAAAAAATATATAGGATATGCAGAGGGAACCCAGAGAACCACGTTATTCCCCTTTGTGCCACGATGATGCCGTTGTGGTACATAGGCAACGTCACACTGTAAGCGGAAAGGTTGTGAGTTCGATATTCACTTAATAAAATGACAAATTTTTATTTTCTCGGTTTAGTAAAAAGATAAAGATTCGCCACTCAATGTATAATGTCGCAAAAATTGGACGGAAAGTACTGAATAATAGTTATAATAGTAGGCTCCCTCTCCCTATCCTGCTATATGGGAGATAGAGCCTTAAGCTGCACAAACCATATTATAATGTATATTATAAAATATATATTTTTTATATAGCTCTGAGGCCAATCGTGGCGCAGGAGCATAAGCTTGCGACTATAACCACGACAGGGCCTAGGTTCTGATTTATGAAACATTCAACATTTCCTTTTTCGTCGTTCTGGTTCGAGGCAAAACGCGACGTAGAGTTCCGCCACTCAAAAGATAATGCATCCAGAATTCGGAGAAAATGGGGAAACAGAAGTGTCTTAATGGGAAGAAAGTATCGTAACAGTAGGTTTTCAGATTCCCTGTGCCTACTCTACAATGTGCAGGACATAGCAGAAAAATGTATATATAGTTTAATAAATCTAATCTAACTGTATCAGACGTTATTGAAAAACCCATTTTACAAAATATCATACAAAAATTACTCACCAAATATGCCTTCGTCCGAACTATAAATCTTGTCTCTGGAACAAAAAATATTTCTTAATTAAGCAGGCTTTGTTTTCAACGGGACGCACACAAAATTCGTTGCTAGCCGGTATCCAATTACCCTTGAAATGGGTGACATTTATGAAATATGCTTTAGAGCGAAAATTAAAAAGAATATGCAGTAAAACAGTGTTTCGTGACGTATGAGTGGATTAAAGAATTGGGATAGGTTTTTTGCTGTAATTTCGAACGTAGAGGTATATAATGACGCCGTCGTGGTGCAGTAGCACAAGGTTATGGGTTCAATTTCCACTTAAAGAAATGAAAAAATATTTTTTTCATTCCTTAGCTCTAACCAGCAGGCGAAGCGCGGCGTTGAGTTTCGTCACGCAACACACAATGCCTCAAGAATTCCACAGAAAGTAAAGAACAGAAGCGTGTTAATGGGAACAAAACATTTCAAGACTAGGTTCCTAGGTTCCCTCAGCCTACCCGTGCATAAAATAGCGTAAAGCTAAAAGAAAAGAATAAAGAAAAGTATAATGCATCTATAAGGCTTACTTTAAAGATATAAAGTTTGCCAGTTCTATTGCTACTGGATCTTAATGTGAGAGTGGACAATAAAATTATATTGTCCGTGGTATTGCTCTTGTATACGGATAATAGCTTTTGTTGAAATATTGTTAGTTTATTTAAAAAAGCTTAGAGAAAAGAGGTTTTGAGGCTACCATCCTTCTAACCTGCTTTTTACGTATGAATATTACATACTGACATTACTGACGAAATATGTAAGTAGTTCGTGCCTGAAGCTTGCTACAGTTTTGAATTTATGTTACATTAGATGTTGTACAGTAACTATTAGTTTGGAAGTTTTGTTTGGTTAGGTCTTTACAACAACGTGACCTAAAGTTCTATGTTTATAGCGGTCAAAGAGAAAATATTAAAAAAATACTCCTTTTGTAGTGGATTTATCTCTTCAGATTTTTGTACTTGATATAATAATATACTATAGGCTTATATATGTGCATACATAATATATTAATACGTTAATTAAAAAAAAATGACAATTAATTATAAATAGAATTATCGATTCTTTTGAATCACACTCAGAGTCGTTTTTTTTAAACTAGGTAGCCTCCGCATTGCTTGCTGCAGTGATAAAAAAATAAAACACTTTGTAGGATAACGATTTAATATTTTTTTGTATTGTACGACACAGGACAGTACTTTTAGCAATTATATTCTTGATTTCTTTTCTCCTCTAGCTTACAAAATATCCCTAATATATAATTTTCACTTACAAAACAAAGACCAGTCGAGGCCAGTCGTGGCGCAGTGGCACGAAATGTGACTGTAAAACCGACTGGTTGTGGGTTCGATCCCCACTCAATATTTACTTAAATTTATATTTCCATTTCTTCGCTCTGGTGTCGAGGTTAAGCGCGGCATTGAGTTCTGCCACTCAACACGCAATGCCTCCAGAATTCGGCAGAAAGTGGGAAACGGAGTGTCTTAACACTAATACTCTTTGCCTACTCTACTGTGTGCGGGATACAGCGTGAAGCTGATTTAATTTGATTTTTTCAAAACAAAGACATACAATATATTTAAAAATTCAAAAAATAAGG
>DWQW01005553.1:0-17624 GCA_018249695.1 Heliconius erato demophoon
ATGCCACCTCAGTCTACCCGTGACCACGGACTACTGCAAAGTGTTCGAAACGTCGGGTTTCCAAAAATGTATAAAAGTACCAAATATACGCGATTAATCCGGTTAAAATAGTTTCATTTAAAATATTGTTTAAGCTATTATAAATTTAATTGAAACAAGCTTTTCGTTATGGGACGCGGTGGGTGTGGATTCAATTTTTTTTGAGAAATGAAAGTATCTGAAATAGAGATAATATGTTTTTAGGTGTTACAAAAAAAAATGTTAACTTCTTTTTGAAGAATTTGGGGGACAGGAATTAACAATAGATTCCCTCGATATTTTCTAAATCTGAAGGGGAAAAAAGAAGAAAGAAATTAATATTTCAAAATATTTTTTCGGCTTTAGGCTTTGACTTTCTATATAGTAGGATAAGCAAAGATTAAAAGTGTTAAGACACTAAGATGTCAGAATTCCAAATATCATTTGATTATCTAATATAATGACGTTTAGTGACGGAGGACACTGACATTAAATCATTTACGTTCTACTACGTCAAGTTGTGGGTTCGATCCCACTCGGGGGCATAAAATATTCAATATTTTCATTTCCTCGCTCTAGTAAAGAAACAAAATTTGGTGTTGAGTTCCGCCACTTAAAAGGAAATACCGCCAGAATTCCGCGAAAAATGGTAAACAGAAATGTCCTAACAGGAACACTAGGTTCCCAGTTTCCCTCTGTCTGTCCGTGCGGGAAATAGCGTGAAGCTAATATCGTAATAATAGCGTGATAATAATATTTACTACTAAGTATCACTAGTGCGAATTTCACATCGCGTTAATTTATTCATTTGGTTAACACATTTTGGTTAACAACTGAAGTTGTAAAGTTTAGAAATTTCGTTGTCATTTCCACAAACGCTAAATGTAATGAAACTTAAATAGTTGCAGTGTTGAAAGTAAATAGTGAGGAATGACAATGACACCTCTTGCTGTCTATTTGTGAGACATTACGCGGTGGTTAGCGTAACATAACGCCATAGTATCTAGTACATCAAAAATTGATATTTTTAAAATTTTTAAAATGTTATTCCACAGAAAGCAAATATAGATTTTTTTAGGAAACATAACTTTGAATTACGAACGTATCGGGACTGAAACCCGCACTCTCTGTCCAAGCTTGAACGTAAGGCTTAGTTGTCAGAGCCTTGGACGGTTTCCAGGAAGCGCGAGTTGGAATCCCGCTATATTTAAAATTGTCTAAAGTTTTAAAAATGAATTTTTATTCTTAATGAATATTTTTATACACCAGTGATAATAGAATTCACAATCACCATTCTTACAGAAGACTGCGCACGATAGCCTCTACACTATGAAATAAGGATTTTATATGCTGAAAGATATCAAAAGAATTATTATAATGTATGAAATTCAGAGATAACTCGCCTTTGCAACGTCTCCTGATAAAAATGCATAGAAACTGTTGATCGTGTTTGAGAAATTTTCATATAAAGTTATTGACTTAAATTCTTATTCACACGCTGTATCTCACATATAGCAGAGTAGGTAGAGGGAATGTAGTGTAGAGACACTCTCTACCTCACGCTCCGATGCGCTCTTTTACCAACGCAAAAAGTCTGGCCTTGAAAAATTCGACGGAAAGTTGGGAACAGGGTGTCTTTACACTAGGTTCCCTACCCTACTGTATAAAGTGAAGTGAAGCTGATAAAATAAAAAAAAGACATTTTTTAAAACCAGAACGGTCTCCACTCTGCCACCAATATCGAAACATTGCATCGAGCGATAGAACTCAACACTCCACTTGATCTGTCCGACCTGGGAATTGATAACCTATATACAGTAATTGGCAATCGCTAAATGGGAATCGAACCCACATCCATCACGTCTACAATCAGATACTGTTTTGCTAAATTTGTGTCATACACAACTTTTAGTTATTTCAATTTGTCTATGAAAGCAAAGTCGAAAATAAAAGCTAAATATTTTTATTAATCCACATATTCTATATGGGCTGCAATACATAAATAGGCTTACAGTAAGCAATAAATATAATTGAATCGTTTTTAAACCATTTTAAATATAAAAACTAGGCGATGAAATAAAATGTGCTGAAGTTACTCGAATAAAAAAATCCTTGGTTTACTTATCACCTTCGTGCTTTGTCTTTGCTTTCGCCTCCTGCTTACTAAGGCAAAAAGAGGAAATTTAGTGTTAAGGCTAATTGCTTAATTCATTCCCCGAATTGGAAGCGAACCCACAACCGTCCCGTTTACAGTCAGACGCTGTACCGCTGTACTAAGAGCCCTCTTAAAAATATGAAAATTAAAATTAGCTATTAAACAGTCAAGGCTTAAAGTATCAAGTTTTTTATTTATCACAAAATATTTTATATTATCCTTTTTAAAAAAGTATTAAAATATCTGAACAATGAAATAAAACAAAAATGTCCTCATTATAACCTCGGGCATTTGCCTTTCTTTAATTTATACTTTTATCTCGAAATTATTGTTTATAAATCTATGTATGATTACGATTTAATAATGAAATCAAATACGATTTAATAATGGAATTCCTTAAATAATATATTGTCAGTTAAGTTGACTAAATACTTTTTTTTAACCAAATAAAATATTTGAATTTTTTTTCAGCTCAGCCAAATTTTGAAAATTTTTGTCCATATACCTACTGTGCTTGGAGTAGGCCTCCCCCAGTACGAGACCCTAGCGTTTCATGACCTTTTTTACTATCACCCTGAAATGTGATTTTATACGAACGACACAACGATTAGTCAATTGTATTGGTAAGTTTTAAGTTATATATTTCAAACCATTTTACATTAGAGGCCAGTCGTGGCGCAGGGGCACAAGGTGTGACTGTAAAACCGACTGGTTATGGGTTCGATCCCCACTCGAGGTGATGAAATATTTACTTAAATTTATATTTCCATTTCTTCGCTCTGGTGTAGAGGACAAGCGCAACGTTGAGTTCTGATGATACCTCCAGAATTCGGCAGAAAGTGGGGAACGGAATGTAGTGTGCGGGATACAGCGTGAAGCTGATTTATTTTATTTTACATTATTTCGATATTATATTGATATTATATTGATAACTTAACAAATTTTATTACATATATAACATCTGAGCTACAACGGCGTCAATTAATAATAAATCTGTTTAATTGTTTTTTCCCCCGGATCCATTAAAAAACTTTTTTATATATTGAAATTGGCTGAATAAAGAGAATGGAATCTATTTAGATAAAGAACATTACAAATAAAAAGTTCATTAAATTAATTAATTAAAATGTTACTTTCTTTTTTAGTTGAGGAAATCGAGTAGCGCAGTGCCTGACTGTAAACGCTAAGGTTGTGAGTTTGATTCCCACATGGGAGAATGAACTAAATTTATTTCCACATTCTGGTTACAGAGTGGTGTTAAGCCAATTCTTGCCAATCTTCTTCTTGAACAGAATGTCTCAACACTATGTTTCATCTGCCTACGCTGCTATACTGCAGTATAAAATTAAAGTGTTTTTAATATAGTCGATTTTATATTGCCCTCTTAAATGTGCATTTACTTACTTAAGTGTGCAGCACATTTTGTGTTATTCATAATTATAAAAAAGATGAAGGAGTTCAATTATTCATTTTCTATTTTTAGTACTTCCATATATTATATCTATACAATAAAAGCAAAAATCATTGCTGAACTTAAGCCTAAATCATATGATTAAAAAATCAGTCAAGTGCGAGTTGGACACCCGTACTGAGGGTTCCGTATCGATTAAAGGATTTTAGATCAGATCAGGGAAGTATAACTTATAAAAGTTGGCGAATTTAAGTTTGTTTTAGGGCGTATTAGCTAATTTTGTATGAAATGAACTACAAATATAAATTTTAATGATTTTCTTTCTAATAAAATACCTATATATTTCTGTTTTTGTCCTATTGAGGTACGAAATCCTAAAAAAATATTACCCTAAACGAGCTCTGAATACACAACCATCTCATATAGGAGACGTTCACTTATTTAGGCCATCCAGCCTTCGTTTGTGAGATGTTAGCTAGTCTATAATAGGCTTTGCGTGCAATCAAAGGCCTGAATAATTCTATCAGTTGAACTAACCACGGGTAGTTTAATAGAGGAAACGTTAGATAATAATTTAGTTATTATTGCCAGTTTCAAGATAATCTGATATAGACCCCTGACCTGACCTGAAGTTGTCGTGGCGCAGGGGTACCAAGGTGTGACAGTAACGCAACGGTTGTGGGCTCGATTCCTACACGGGGGAATAAATTATTATTTATTAATGTTTTCTTCATTACTTCGCTCTAGCACCAAGGCAAAAACCCGGTGTTGAGCTCCGCCATTCAGCACGCAATGTATCGAAAATTTCGACGGAAAGTAGAGAACGGAGTGTCTTAGCTGCCTACCCTACTGTATGCCGGATAGAGCGTGAAGCTGATGGTTAATAAGCGATCGTAGTGGCGCAGTGGTACAACGTGTGACTGTTTGCGGTGTTAGTGGATTTGGTTCCAACTCGGGGGAATGATTTGTTTCCTGCCTACCTGTCTACAACCTCTACGCTACGAAAGTTAAGTGTTTACAATCATTTACATTCCTTTATTTTAAGTGTTTACAGAGAATACAGCAAACGATCTTTCGATAAGTAGATTTATTCAGTTTGCATAGTTCATTTGTACAAGACAAAGTGTGGTGTTGAGTTCCGTCACTCAACTGCCGTGTTGCCGGCCTCAAGTTCTCTGAGCTATAGCTCCTCTGGTGTTGCACGGGCTCGTGGGCGGCGGTAATCACTTACCATCAGGTGACCCAAACGCTCGTCTGCCTTGTCCTTTTCCATAAAAAAAATGCACAGTCTTGAACTTTGGCGGAAAACTGACAAAGGAGTGCCAACACTAAGTTTCGTCTGTGTACTCTGCACATTAGTAAAGTATGCAAAGTAAAAAAGCATGTAAAGTAAAAATGACACATTTAATATATATTATTATTTATATTTTATTTTTTGGCATAACGCTGTATCGTTGTAACGAGGTAGACAGAGGGAAGCTGATGTAGACGCTATTCTCAACTCTGGTAGAAAAAAAGCGGCGTTCAGTTCCGCCACTCAACAAGACGCAATGTCTTAAATTGGAGCGGAAAAATGGATTATTCAGTTTCAAACGAAAATACACCGTGTATTAAAACAATATAATTAAATATTTGCTTGTTTTAATTAATATAATAAATACAAATAAAACGGTTAAAACAATTTATAAAATTGTAATAGTTATTTAATATTTCTTTATTATAAATTGTTAACTCAGTTTCAGTGATTTAAATTGAAAATGTGGTTAATTGACTTAATTTGCGAAGCTTCATTATTTTTTTTAACAGCTTAACGAAAAACTACACTTTAAAGTACTCTGCTGTGTGAAGTATAAAAGAAAAAACAGATTGTGAGTGAAGGTAAAACAGAAGTGAGATTCCTCATCGTTGCATTTCTTTTCAACCAATTTCGGAAAAGAGGATGTTCTCATTTTCACTCGAGTTCAAAAAAGGGAGAGGTTCCCAAGTCGGCCGAATATTTTTTATGTACGTTCTTGTCAATATGCCAAAATGTTAGTATGCGCAATAATATATAATTAAGTTTGAAATTTTACATAGGACAACCACTAACTTGAGAAGCATCCTTTTAAGGTCACTTAAAATCGTAAAACAAATACATTTTTAACAAAAAGAATGGACTCCAAAAAAACGAACTATAGAGTAAAAAAAAATTTACATAAAGCAAAACGTACTTTGATTTTGTTAAATAAAAATAATTAAAAAAAAATATAATTTTGCAGACGGTGTCAAGCAAATGCTACAACAACCTTACTACAATATCGAATTACTAAGCCTGTTTGTTTTACTTGTGCTGCACAGAAATTTATGTTCTAATACAACGCAGTCAAAAGATTTGAGCATTTATGCATCGTTTTTGCTTTATTTTCTTTTGTATCAAATTACTTATTATAGTGTACTTCTCGTAGCGTAGCGTAGGTTATAAAATTTACAAATAAAACAACACAAATAAAGGAAAAACTAAAAAAAGTATTTTATAGATATTTAATAAAAAAAAAATAATTACAAATTTATATTTGTAATTCATTTTATATAAAATAAGTGCATATACCCACAAACTTATGTTTGTTAACTTAATTCGCCGCATCATAAAAAAACTATAAAGTATTTCCTAATCACAATACTGAAACTTTTTTTTTTATGGAAAAGACAAGGAAAACGAGCGTTCGGGTCACCTGATGGTAAGTGACTACCGACGCCCACAACCCCGTGCAACACCGGAGGAGTGGCATAAAGCCACTACTTCACGCCGGTTTTAAATACCGGGGGTGGTAATGATCCAGTCGAGTCTGCCCATGCGTGTTGCCATTGCTGGCGACGTGACTACGACACCACCAGTATCAGGATGATCCTACTCTAGGCCGGGATTCCACGGCACAGAACCCTCGGTGGTACAAATCCTCGGTGGGCAAGTCCAAATAAGTCCGTTAGTATAACAAGGTAAAGTGCGGCGACACAACACGCAATGGCTCGAAAATGGAAAGTGAGAGATGGAGTGTCTTAACACTAGGTTCCCTTTGCCTACTCTGCTATACATGAAAAACCTAGTTTTCTTGGACTTCAACTTTTCACCTGTGAGTTGTCTGTCAGTCTGTCAATAAAAACATTGAGGCGGAAAGAGGACTACAGAGTGTCTTGTAATTAACAGATTCTGTCTGTCTACCTAACAACAAGAATGCAACGTGAAACTAAAAAACCTCTATAATTTTTTTTATTTCTATAATTTTTTTTTATCTCTCCAATATAAAAAAAATCCTATCAATTTCAAATTAAAATCAATGATCGTATAAACACTTATACTATTTGAAGTTCACCTTTGCGGACGTTCGAAAGAGGGCCCTACAGGTGTCAAACAGTTTACGTAGGTAACACTTCACGTTGTTTACCCCCGAAATTAAGGTAAGCCAAATTACAAGCCGCCCTTATTTGTAACAACGAGATTACCCTAACGCAAATGTTGACCGAAAAGGTTAAGCAAACTAATATACAAATACTTAACTTTTGTATGTATGTTCGTATGTTGTTGGTTTTATAAATGAAAATAATATTTTTGAATTCTTTTTCTATTACATTCTTTTTTCTTTTTTACCGCTATTTCAAAATTGTTATCTAGTAGTACATATTATTAGGCAAAGTTTATTATTTCATCTAAGAGTACTATAATGATAAATTAATATAAAAAATTAAGCCAATGATTATGACACATTTTTTGTAAAACTAGTCATCATCCATAAGTTTGTTTGTGAGGAATTCGAGATGTAAAATGGACGTGAAATCCCGTGTTTTCCGGTTCCCGTCGGATTTTTGGCAAATCTTCTCTTATTGCTCCCCTACACTCCCTAACCTACCTACATATCAAATTTCAGCTTTCTAAGTACAAAAGGCTCGTCTGTGCGTTGTCTTTTAGTCGCTCAGTAAGGTAAATAGTTTTAAGCTTAGAATAGCTTAAAACATTATCTATATTTTTTTAGCTTCACGCTCTGCTCCTTATATAACCGAGCTGGCAGAATGTCATGGCCCTCCGCTCACTGTTTTTTTTCTTTGATTTAAGTAATTGCATTTTGATCACAGAAACTGAAATTATGGAATTTTGAGGCCAGTCGTGGCACAGGGGCACAAAGTGTGACTGTAAAACCGACTGGTTGTGGATTCGATCCCCACTCGATGAGATGAAATATTTACTTAAATTTATATTTCCATTTCTTCGCTCTGGTGTCGAGGACAAGCGCGGCGTTGAGTTCTGCCACTCGACACGCAATACCTCCAAAATTCGGCAGGAAGTTAGGAACGGAGTGTCTTAACACTAGGTTCCCTCTGCTTACCCTGCAGTGTGCGGGATACAGCGTGAAGCCTTTTTTGATTTGACTTAAGAAACGTTATATTTTGTTTTACAAGAAACCCTAAATAATCATAAACATATTTTTTCTTTTTACGTATACATACATGAAAAGGAAAAATATGTTTCATAACATAAATTTATCTAATATAACTGTATAGTAAGTAGCCTTAACAAATTAAATTAATTCTTAAAATGATAATGTGATACATTGTGAAGCATATAAAAATTTTAGAAGAGGCCGGTCGTGGCTCAGAGTCACGTGCGACTGTCAAAGAGTAATGTTTTGGGTTCGATTTCGACTTGAAAACTGAAAGTTTGTGAGTATGGATGTTTGTTTCACTTTCACACGAAAACTACTGAACGGATTTAGATGCATATTTACAGTAATATGGCTTAACCATCAGAATATTACATATGCCACAGCTTATGTAAAGATTTTGTATGATTAAAAATATGAAAGCTGTATACATTTATAAAGGAATAAATTTAAGCGGGCGAAGCCTCATGTCAATAAATGTAAAATTTGTCGGAATGGATGTCTGTTCCATTTTCACGAAAAAACTACTGAATTGATGTCGATGAAAATTTACAGTAATAAAGCTTATACATCAGAATAACATATAGGTTATATAAGATTGGGTTATACGCTTTACTTCTATAGTTATCTATCTACATGTATTATAAAACAAAAGAGTGTGAGACTGTTTCGTTGAATGCGGTAGTTTCAGAAACTACTTGTTTAATTTGAGATTTCCTTACAATGGATATTTTTTTTACCGATATAGGCTTCACACTATGGCCACTAGGAGTGGAATAACGAAAAAAATGTTTCAAAATTGGCAGAACTTGAACAATGCATGCGATGCTGCGTGACAGAACTGTTCTAGTTTAAAAACTCTAAATAAAAATCCACGACAGCATTTAACCGATCTGGTACAATAAAGTAAATATGTCACTCTACTCTCAATGTCTACTGTTTGAATATCTATATATATAAAAGGACTTGTGCTGACTGATTGAGGTAAGACGCACGCAGAGCCGTAACCGCTGATGGTAGAAACGTGAAACTTGGGCAGATGTTTATTTTCATATTCTGGACATCCACTAAGAAGGAATTTTGAAAAATATTAACCCTAAAGGGATGAAATTGGGGTTGAAAGTTTGTATGGAAAAAAAATTAAATCGGCACCAATTTTTATAAAATTTGAAATTCAGTCTTTTTAAAATATTTAATTGAACACGTGTTTTATGGTTTTTTAGAATTCACTCCCTAAGGGTTCAAATAAGGAGTTGAAAGTTTATATGGAAAAATCTTTAAATCGCCACCGATTTTTATAAAAAAAAAATTCAGACTGTTAAAAATATTTTATTGAACACGTGTTTCGTGTTTTTTTTAGAATTCACCCCTGCGGGTGCAAATAAGCGGGCGAAGCCGCGCGCGCCCACTAGTCTATTAATAAATTACAATGTATCCCGCATATAGCAAGATAGGCAGATAGAACCTGGGAATCTAGTATAAAGACTCTCCGTTCTTATTAAGATATTTCTGTTTTCCACTTTCCGCTGAATTGCCGAGGCATTGCGAATTGGGTGGCGGAAATGAACGCAGTGTTTTGCCATCTTATCAGAGCGAAGAAATGAAAATATTAAATATATTATTTCCCCGAGTGGGAATCGAACCCAGGACCATCGTATTCACAGTCGCACGCTTGTGCCTCGATGCCACGATCACCTCATTATTCATTCCTGAATTATGTTAATATGGCTCTCCTATATAACAATAGAATAATAAGCACAAAGGAATACCATTTAAGGCATTGACCTAAATATAGATTTTCGAAAGCTTAATTTTGATTCTCCGACCGTTATCAGTCTTATCAACTACGTGAGGTAATCTTCTATTAGATAGAAGGCATTTTGGGTGTATTTCTGCCTGTTGCTCATACTAAATGGATGCTTGAGATATTAAAATCGATTTAATGAATAACTGTCTAAGTTATTAAATTATTTTTATTTCTTCTTTTTGGTTAAAGTCTTTGAACGTAAACGTAAGTCTTAATATTAGGTTCCCTCTGTCTACCCACCCACTATATCCAGGATACAGTTGGGTTCCTCGATAGATGGTATATCGAAAATACTCTATCCAACAAAAAAAATATTGAACTAATAGTCCCTGAGATTAGCGGCGCCAAACAAACTATTCAGCTTTAGATTTTTTCACGCTGTATCACGCACATAACAGAGTAGGCAGAAGGATCCAGGAAACTTAATGTTAATACACTTCGTTCGATACTTTCTGCCGAGTTCTGCAAGTATGGCATGTTAAGTGGTGGAACTCAACACCGGGTTCTGCCTCATCACTAGAATGAAAAAATGAAAATACACAATATTTCATTTCTCTAAATGGGAATTGAACCTACAAGCATCGCATTTACAGTTGTATTCTTGTGCCCAATATTTCTTCAATATTCTTATTTTTCCCAAACTTTTTATTTTACACACATTTTCTCGTTCTACATCTGACATATTACTTTACAAGTAAAAACTAAACTAAGTTTGTACATAACGATATATCTTCGAGCTACGGATTTCGTAAAGAAAAATATAAATGGTTTTGCCTTATTGCTTTATATGTATAACAAACAGTACCTAATAAAAAACTTAAAAATATATTGTAGGTTATTGAGACGTTAATGTGTTTAATTAAAATATAGGACAGTAGTGGATTCGTTTCCGATTTGGAAAAATGTTTATGTCTAATAATATATCCATAGCCGATATTGAGGCTGTCGTGGCATAGTAGCACAAGTATGACGGTAAACGCAACGGTAAACGAGTTATTATTAGAAAAATTAAATTAAAAAATTAAATTGTATAATAACCTATTAAACTAAAAAAAAATAATGTTCCTCTCTATGTAAACTACTAAAAGGCGTTATTAAAAATCAGCTTCACGCTGTATCCCGCACACAGCAGGGTAGGCAGAGGGAACCTAGTGTTATGACACTCCGTTCCCCACTTTCTGCCGAATTCTGGAGGCATTGCGTGTTGAGTAGCAGAACCCAACGCCGCGCTTAACCTCGACACCAGAGCGAAAAAATGGAAATATAAATTTAAGTAAATATTTCATCTCCTCGAGTGGGGATCGAACCACAACCAGTCGGTTTTACAGTCACACCTCGTGCCGCTGCGCCACGACTGGCCTCTAAAAGGCGTTATTCAAACAAAATAACCTACTAAAGTAAGTACTACAAATACTTGAATGTTGCGGGATTTGAAACCGCGTCTCTTGGACACCGTCCAAACGCTCTTGCAAATTAAGCCATACGTTCACATTCCGCCACGCCGAAATTACATACATAAATACAGTGGCGCTAACGAAAGTACAGTAGAGTATAATTTTTGACTCTGTAAATTTAAAAATTTTCAAAAGTAAATAAGTTCAATTATAAAATATGATATTAAAAATAAAAAAATCATAGTTATATTACTGCTATAGTAGGGGAGATAGAGAGGACATAGTTTTAAGACAGTCCGACGGAAATTAACGCTGCACTTTGTCAAAGGTCACCAGAGCGGGATAATGAATTTAATTCATTCTTAGAGTGGTAATCGAACTATCGCAGTCACTTAATGTTCAGATTCTGTTTCTAATCCTTAATTCTTATTTTTAAGACACTGTATGCAGTGTGCCGGAACTGAACGCCGCGCTTCGTCTATAGGAGCGGGTCAATAAAATACATTAAATTTAATCATTCCCCAAAGTGAGGACCGTTCCTACTATCGTCGATTTTACAATCAGAGAGATTTTATTTATCTAAATTGACAAATTATTTTCGAGTAAAACTAAAAACTTAACAATTGGCAAAATTACGATTAGTTTCAAATAAAATATATATTTTGAAACAATTTAATCTATTGGTATCATGTAACACGTTCTAGTAATTCTATTTCAACTGTCTCTGAACGAGAGGTGACTCCAGAGAATACACGAACGGCAAAAGGTCAAAGATAATTCTATACTTATTACTTATATGGAAGGCCATAAAGAAGATTAAAATTGTGATATACTTTGAAAATGTTCAATTCAAGCATTAAAAGAATGAATTTGTTTGAATGACAGTAATGTTTTTAATCTCCACTCAGAGATGTCTGTTAGGGATTAATTGATGTTTACTGGGACAGTATACTATAGCCCCTACTGTATTATTGTAGTGGTACAATGTCTGCATGTCAAAAAAATGAAAATGAGTTCAATCCTTGCTGGGGTGATTAAATTATTTTCATTTACTCATTCTGCCAAGAAAAAGAAAATCGTTAAAATCTAAAATAAATCGAAACGAACTCAAAATTACAAAAACATTTTTTTTAAGTAAATAAAATTAAAGAAACTATAATTTTATTATATAGGTTAGTAAGGTTTTCGTGGCGGAAGCGCAAGTGTTATTACAAGAATAAATTATTATTTCTTTATATTTTTGTTTCTTCTCTATAGCATCAAGGCAAACCAAGGCGTAGAGTTCTGCCATTCAATTTGGCGGAAAAAACACAGTCTCTTAGCACTATGTTCCACCGTGAAGCTGTATAAAAATTATGGAAAATATACAATATAATATATTAATTGTGGTTTTTATATTAGCTTCTTTAATTATCTCTCTAAATAAATAAAAATGTACTATCAACACTGTGTCAGCTTCGAAACAAAGTATTTTACAACCCTGTATAAGCCCTCAACCGGAGCACCTAATCATTTATATGTCCGATACGTTCATCCATTAAATGCAAGAGACTATCTTGAAAGGTACCAAATGTGTCACAAAATGCTATTATATTATTCTTCTACAAACTGATAGAGTCCATCATGGAACAGTGGTAAAATGTCTGAATGTAAAGGTAAGCATGGTTATGGGTTTGATTTAATGAGGGAAATAAAAAAAAAATCAGCTTCACGCTGTATCCCGCACACTGCAGGGTAGGCAGAGGGAACCTAGTGTTAACACTCTGTTCCCCACTTTCTGCCGAATTCTGGAGGCATTGCGTGTTGAATGGCAAAACTCAACGCCGCGCTTGTCCTCGACACCAGAGCGAAGAAATGGAAATATAAATTTAAGTAAATATTTCATCTCCTCGAGTGGGGATCGAACCCACAACCAGTCGGTTTTACAGTCACACTTTGTGCCACTGCGCCACGACTGGCCTCAATGAGGGAAATGGGAAATAATTAAATTTATTTTTGTTAAAGTTAATTGGCAATGTAAAATTAAATTTGCTAATAAGAAATACACGTAAGGTTTTTGCTTTCTTCACTAGTAGAAATCAAGATACGTATGATATTAAGTAAGAAAACCAAAATCTCAGTATCCATAATAGCGTAGAAAACGTTTGAGTTCGAGTCCTGTTACGTTCAAAGACATATACGTACAATACAATTTATATTTCTAATATTTTTTTCTTAATGTGGATTAACATTTTTTCTTTAAATATAATACCTTTCCTAATATAATTCATAGAAAATGTCAAAAACATGACAGTTACAGAAAGGATAATTCTCATTTCAACCATTCTAGAAGTTTTAACTGCAACACCTCTAGTCGTGTAAATTTTCATTAACTAATAACTTTTTTTATGTTTCACGATATATGTATCCTGGCATTCAAAAAGGTAAGTAGAGGGAACCTAATGTTCAAACATATTATATAAATCCAAAAATTACACAGTTACAAGTCGATTTAATAATAAATAATTTCAAAATCAAAATATTCTTTGTTCAATTAGGCCAATACAAGCACTCTTGAATTTTCAAGTTACATAGAAATGTCAGTAATGTCAGTCCTACAGGACCACCACCGGAAGGCAGTTCTGCTGAGAAAAGCCGATGAGAAACTCAACGGTTGATCTTTTTTTAAATACAATTTACAATAGATTTACAACCAATATTAGGTGAGAGAATATCCACAGCATTTAATTCCATGCACTATTTTCGTTATTATTATTAGTAGTCTTGGATTGAGTAGTAATATGAGTAAGTTGAAGTAAGTTGATGCCAGTCGTGGCGCAGGGGCACAAAGTGTGACTGTTAAACCGATTGGTTTTGGGTTCGATCCCCAATCGAGGAGATGAAATATTTATTTAAATTTGTATTTCTATTTCTTCGCTCTGGTGTCGTGCGAAGTGCGGCGTTAAGTTCTGCCACTCAACACGCAATGCCTCCAGAACCTGGTAGAAAATGGGGAACGGAGTGTCTTAACACTAGGTTCCCTCTGCCTACCCTGCTGTGCGCAGGATACAGCGTGAAGCCGATTTAATTTAATTTAATTTTAAATAGTTTTATTTGCTTAATAACATATCGCTTATTTTAACTTTAAATTGTTCTAGTGGCAAAAATGATATCACTTGTGGAATATACGACGAAAATTAGGAGCGATCACCTTATTTTTATTTCTCTATCACTTTAAATATTTGTGAATATTTTTGCGGATATGCAAGATATTATTGTAAATATATTGGGATGCAACAGAAAGAATACCCGTTTTATTAAAAACTTCTCTCAGAGATTCCCGAACTCCGGGCTGAGAAAGGCCCCGGCTGCTCTTTTTGAATTATGAATAATAATACGATATCTGCAGCGTCGCCCCAAAGTAATATTACATAGGACAAGACGCTGTGATAATAATTTATTATAGTACTTAGTTAATATAAAAAATATATATTTATTATGTTAAATTTTTAGGCAGAGAGAACCTAGGGGTGCCTAGTGTTTAGACACTCGGTTCCCATTAAACACTTCGGTTCCTCACTTTCCGGCGGAAATCAACGCCGCGCGTATTTACTACTAGAGCAAAGGCACGAAAATGACAAATCGAATCCAAAACCATCACGTTCAAAGTCACACTCTGCCACCGGGCCACGATGGCCTTATATTATTTCTTAGTTTAAATTATTTAAAACAACATTAATTATCTCATACTAAAATTACTGAACTTAATTGTATAGTCTCTGGCGTGGAAACTTACAAACTCTGTATGTGACATACAATTATATATTTCTTTGTATCGGTCTGAGCTTGAATGTTATGTTTAAAAGCGTATGTCAGTCAAATGTAAGAGAGCCTTTTGAAATGTATAATGATGTTACTTTTTTATTTTTTTTAAACTTTGCGCTGTATCCTGCACACAACAAGGTAGCAAGAAGGAACCTAGTGTAAAAACACTCTGTTCCCCATTTTCCGCCGAATTTTGGAGGCATTTTCCTCGGTATTATAATAAAGAAATGATAAATATTAAATATTTTATTTCCTCAAGTGATAATCGAACCTACAACCTATCGCATTCACCGTCAGATGCTTGTGCCCCTGCGCCACGACTAGCGTCTATGTCATGATGATACAATTTTTTTTATTTATTTCAGCTTCACGCAATTTTGCTAGCGTGGACTTTAAACGTGAAATGAAAATCCAATTTTCTCCGTTCCCAAAGGAGTTTCAAGAAATCCTCTGCTCCCCTAAGTTTCCTAACCTACCAAGATGCCAAATTTTAACTTTCTAAGCCAGTGGTGTCATCATACAAGACAATAGCACCTAATGAGACATAGTATAACATTTTAATGTATATTCTCTAAATACGTCTTCAGTAAGCGGAAGTCGTATAGAATTTGTGCTTTTCTACAAAAGATAAACGACCGCCTATATTTCTACTATAGAATAGTTTTAAAGAAGTTTGTTTCTTTGTAGCTTGAGCGTGAAGTATTTACTTGAAAATAAGATAAGGCAGGAAGAAGTACCTACTGTAGTTTATGTAAGTACCAACATGGTATTCTCTTATTTTTGACAGCTGTTTATTTGAATGGAATTATGTTTATTTTCCACAAGTTTTTCTCTTTTAGTCTAGGTTGAGAGCATGTAGTGTTAATGCACTCCGTTCCTTGCTTTACAGACAAAAGTTACAAAACAATTGTAATAAAAAAAATATATTATATTTCATGTATAAGAAGCCGTCGTGGACCAGCGTCTTATTGTAAACATGACGGATGTGCTCCGGATTTCTTTATTTTAAATGATTTGAAATCGGTCCTATGTAAAGATTATAAGCATTCTCCTTAAAACAAAAACCTTCAAGTATACGTAGGTAGATAGGTCAGTCTAATTTGCTCTAAACTAGACCATTATAAGGCCTTATTTTTAATATGTAATCAGTCAAAAGTTGCTGTGTCTCCTTATTCATTTTTCATATTATTTTATCAAGTACATGGTGGCGCAGTAGAATTTAGTTTAATTGTAAGCGCGACGGTGGTGATTCGATTCCCGCTAGAAGGAATGTATTATTTTCATTCTTATCGCTTTCCAATTATCTTATCCTTTTTCCAATTCCACTTATGACACCGTAGGCATATATAATATAATATTAGACCACATATGTATCTACATTATATTATATGGTGAAAGTTGCCGTTGGATTAAAATATTGCTCATAATATTTTATTTAACGATCCAAAAGACCCTGTAAGGTCTAATTGAATGGAGATTTTCTATTCACTCACATTTTCGCAATGGTGTGGGATGGACATATAGAAACTATAGCTTCACCTTTTTTTTTAGAAAAGTTGTCAAAAAGAGCGAAGAGTTGAAGAGTACGAAATAGAGAAAATCTGTATCGTTTCTGAATAATTGGCTAGTCAGCTATGATCAGCTTCCTCGGGGTCCTCATGTTTATTACGTGACCTTCCTAGGTCTCCCCTTCACTCTTCTTCTCAACGTGCTCAAACCACTTAAGTATGTTTTTCAGTACAAATTAATTTTATAGTAAAATTTAATTTACTGTAAAATTCGACTGTAATATAATTATATTAAAATTATTTTGTTGCAACTCGACCCATGATGTCTCGACCTTAGGTAAAACGGCAAACGGAATGTATTAACATTATCTTGTCTTTCTGCTACAAGTTTCTATGTTAATTGGTGGCAAATACAAGAGATGAAATTTGCAATCGGTGAAATAAATAAATAAATGTTTTCAAGACCTCGCTCTGGTAACAAGACAAGGCACGGCGTTGAGTTTCACTTAACACGCAATGTCTCTATAGTATTTAACAATATAAAGATTTCAAAACAGTTATACTCACTACCAGATTATATTAAAAAAAAACATTATTAAAAAAAATATCTATAAAAATTCCTTATAATTTGGCTAAGTTCAAGAATTAGTGATGAAGCTGAAATTCCCCGATACTCTCAATGATTTTTCAGTTGCCTCCTCTCGATTACCTCCGGCTCGCCTCACTTGATGTGTTTTTGATTAGGCTCACTGAACTTTTTGTAAAGGAAGTCTTTTTCATGAAGTATTAAGGAGTATTTTTATTTTATATGGAATTAACTACTGGGTTTTAAGTGTAGAAGATAACTCTGACCACAGGTACAGTGGGTTCATGATCGTCGAAGCAATTGACGTGATGTAATATAATAGCCTATAGTTTTCTGGGTAAAAATATCTTTCATTTCAAACCAGTTGTTCCTGAGATTGTGCGTTAAGCCAACAATTAAAATTAAAATTAGCTTCACGCTGTATCCCGCACACAGCAGGGTAGGCAGAGGGAACCTAGTGTTAAGACACTCCGTTCCCCACTTTCTGCCGAATTCTGGAGGCATTGCGTGTTGAGGGGCAGAACTCAAC